>CAUYON010161046.1:0-11924 GCA_963573935.1 Arctocebus calabarensis
TTCTCTTTATAACAATATATTTTCTCCAATTTCAATATCAGGTGTATCCAGATCAAATATTGAAATACTTCTTTTATTATTTATAAGATTTCTGGAATTGCTAGTTTTGTAAAATCATTGTGGTCTATGAGTTTATGACAGCTTGAACTTTGTTATTTAATTCAATTCATTGCTTAATTACTGTTTTCCTATGAATGATTATACTGTGTTAATATGTTGGCATAGCAGTATTCCCAGATAGTTTTTTGTTTATTGGGAGGTTGGGCTTTGGGGGGGGCAGAGTTAATACTTTACATGAAATATCTTATGTTATAACAGTGAAATTGCTTTCTCTTTTGTCTTGTGATTTTTTTTGAGGTGAAATTTAAGTTTTTGTGTGAGTAGTACCTATCTTGAGTGTCTTCCTTGTAGTGTATCACATCATACCTTTGTTTAATTCTTAATAAACTGTTCACTTGTAAAAAAAATATGAGTCACAAATACACTTTAAAATTTTCTAGTAGACACATTAGAAAGAATAAAAAGACATGAAAAAGAAATTTTAATAATTTTATTTAACTTAGTATATGCTACTAAAAATGGTATGATTTCTATATGTAAATAATACAAAAATTATTAAGGTAATATTTTACATGTTTTCTTTCATGCCAGGTCTTCAAAATCTGGTGTTTATTTTACTCACACTTCAGTACATATCAATTTGGGTGAGTCATATTTCAATTCCTCATGGTCACATATAGATAATGACTATTATACTGGACAGTTTAGCTCTTGATTGTTCAAAATATGCCTTTGTAAGGAAATGAACTGCGAAATGGGACTCAATATAACTCAATAAATGGTTGCCCCAGTGTAGAAAGCAAAGAATCCTTGATATTATCATTCACTTATTCAACAATTTCTAGAGCTAGGATATACACAGAAAAATCGAGGTGCTTTTATAACATAATTTAGAAATTTGTTATTTTTTAAAAGCATATCTCTTATTGGAATCACACAGAAATTCCATTTTTTATCATTAACTCTGATACCTCTTCACTTCCTAAAATGAAATCTACCCATTGATTAATTTCTGTTCTTGCATTGTGATACCTTTGCTTTAAAAATTATCTACGTTAATTAACGTTCTTAACAATTTTGGTGTCATAGACATAAAACATTTATCTTTTCCCTAGAAAAATGAAAATGCTTGTGAAACATATAAAAATCTATTTGGGGTAGTGCCTGTGGCTCCAGGAGTAGGGCGCCGGCCCCACATATTGGAGATGGCAGGTTCAAATCGGCCCTGGCCAAAAACTGCAAAAAAAAAATTATTTGCAAATTCATTTTCATATAATTCCAGGGGATTCACAGAATCTCTAGTAGGTTAATAAAAACCTGATTCATTATGAAATATGTGTGGAAGAACAAAATAACAAAATAAATACTTGTCTGTTGATGTCTCAACTTAGATAAAGTGTAGACAAAAGTTCTGGCATAGGGCAGTGCCTGTGGCCCATCCAATGGGGCACTGGCCCCTATCCCGATGGTGGTGGGTTCAAACCCAGCCTTGGTTGATCTGCAAAACAGCAAAATAGCCGGGCGTTGCGGCGGGTGTCTGTAGTCCCAGCTACTCGGAAGGGTGAGGCAAGAGAATCTCCTAAACCCAGGAGTTGGAGGTTGCTGTGAGCTGTGACATCACAGCACTCCACCAAGGGCAATAAAGTAAAACTTTGTCTCTACAAAAAAAAGAAAGAAAAAGAAAAAAAAGTTCTGGCAGAATTTTGGCAGAATTATAAAATTTTTTTATCTCACATGACCCCAATAAATCATTCTAATTAATTATTGTTATAATTTCATTCTTTTTCATTATGTACTTCAATTTTATTTTACAAGTACTTCTTTTTGTCTTTTTATCTCAATCAGTTTCTGTATATGTATTTCCTATAGAAGACTTGAGGGAAGAGATCATGTCATTTTCTTCTTCCTTTCATCTAAATTGCCTAGAAGGCAGCTCCTTAATTTAGGTCAACTGAATGAGTATACGTGAACAATTATAGTCCACTTCTCTGAACTCAGTCAATAGTATAATATAATGTTTTTTTTTTTACTTTTTATTTATGTCTCTTTAGTGACAAATAAAGGAGAATATATATATATATATGTTTTCTAATGATTCATTCAACAAATATAAACTCATTAACTACATATATATATATGTATTGCTGGACTCAGACAATAGGGGACCTTTGGGTATTAGGTGGCTGGGTCTGGGAGTGGCAAAACATCAGAATTAAAACTTCTCACCAGCTTTCCGTATAACCATTATCAATAGATAACTATATCTTCCATTCACAAGTACATTTGAGAAGGCTTGAGTAATAATTTTTTGTCTACCTTAACTTCATGAAAGCATTGCATTCTTTGTACCCAGTATAGTGACAGGCTCATAAAAAATATCTAATTTTCCTGAAGTAATTAATATGCATCTCCCTTAAAATGATGCACATTTTTATTTAAAACCATTGTATTCAACTTCCCATTAGTTGGCTACAGTTCTATACTTTATGGATTACTTGCACCAAGGACCCTACATTTTTTTTCCAATAATTCTTTCAACAAATATAAACTCATTCACTACCACTTTTCAATCTTTGTTTACATAATGAAGATACAATGGTGAACTCATCAGTTAAGGTTTCAGTGTTGAAAATATTTATATTTTGTGAGCTGTGTGATGCCACAACACTTTACTGAGGGCGATTAAGTGAGACCCTGTCTCTACCAAAAAAAAAAAAATATATATATATATATCTATAGTAGGAAAGGAGAAATATATATTATAATATTATAATATAATATTATATTATATATAAATATATATATAGTAGGAAAGGAGAAAGCAATAAATAGGTAAATAGGGACAAAGAGAAGGGAGAAGGTCATGAGCCATAGTGTCTCAACTAGATCCTAGAGGGCCTTGTAGGCCAGGGTCAGGGGTTTAGATTTTATCCTACTTGAAATGAGAATCTATTTAAAGAGTTTTGATAAGAAAGTAGTTTATAAACTACTGTATAAAAGGTTTTCTGGAGCAATGTGGTAGAACAGAAGCTTTCTACTGTCATTTCCCAGAAATGCATAGATTTTGAGATTGACCTATGGATCACAGTACATTTGTGGGAGTCTGTAAGTCCAATGGAGAAATTCTAGCAGGTCCTTGGAGCAAAATAATCTGAGAATAGACTCAAGAGAGCAAGAAAGCCAATTTTACTTTATCTATGTTTTTTCTCCTTCAAGACAGCAATGTTTAGTGCCAAGCAAGGCTCTCTTGCTCTGTAATTTCTTTTCTAGAGTTAAGTACCAGTATAATGAAAGAGAAACTGGCACCCACAGTCATGTGGAATGTATACAAGAGTTTATTTCTTTCTCACTCCAACCAGAATGCATGGCTAAGATGTTGAGAGAGGCTAGGAGCAGAGAATAGAGGCCACAGATTCTACTAATTGCTGTATGGACTCCATCAGAAAGCCTGCTGATGAGCTTCTCAGGATACCATACCTACAGGATCCTTCAATTGGCCTTGGGCACTCCAAATGCTTTGTATGCCTCCCACTCTCTTAGGCTGCCTCCCAGAAAATTAACATGTTGACAGAAAGTCCAAGTGTCTTAAGATGACCTACAGGATTGGGAGAAGATACACAAACCTGAGCATTTAGAGCACTTAGCACCTGCCCTGGTTTTTCAAAATTAGAGAAAGCGTACACTCTTAAAACTAGTCATCCAAGAAAAACAAGATATATAGACCCTGGTCATCCATAAAAAAGATCTGAGATAGCATTAGAAACCATATTGAGTCCCTTTGGTGAACGTGTTTCTCTCTTAAAGTAAATCAATAAAGAATGAAAGAAGTGGTTGCTTCAGCAAATACAAAGACAACCATATGATATTTCAAAGAAACTATGAAAAGACTTCAAGACTTCATTGAAAAATCAAGAAAACATTAAACCACTAAAGGACCACAATAGTATTTCAACAATTAACTCCTAAGAATTGGAAATCTATGAACAACTTAACAAATCAAAATAATCATTTTAAGAAGCTCGGTGAGTTATAAGACAATATTGATAACTTAGCAAAACTGAAGCATCATAAAGAGACAGAAATCATAAAAGACTAAACAAATAATTCTGAAGCTGAAAATTACAATTATTAAAGTAAGAATACTATACAGATGTCAACAGCAGACTTAATCAAGCAGAAAAAAGAATCTTAGAACTCAGAGGCAAGCCATTTGAGAATATTCTGTAGAAGAGAAAAACAGATGACAGAGAATGAATAAAGCCTATAGAATTCATGGTACACTATCAAGGGAGCTCTTCACATCAGAAGGGCCAAGGGAAAAGAAGAGAGTGGTTACTTAAAGAAAAATTTGCTGAAACCATAACAAATCTAGGAAGAAATATGATCAACCAGCTACATGAATTTCAAAGATCTCCAATCGAGTTTAGTTTGAAGTCTTTACCAAGACATATTATAATCAGATCGTCAAAAATCTTTGAAAGAGATAATTTTGAAAGTAGCAAAAGAAAAGTGCATATTTTGTAAAAGTGAAATTTCATAAGGTTATTAGCATATTTCTCAGTGAAAATGTAAGTGTGTAGTCAATTATGAAAAATTCTAATACTATAATGGTGGTGTATAAAACACATTTAACCTTAATGCAAAAGTTAAAAGACAAAAATATCAAAAATGATATAGCTACTACACAATAATTTGATAATGGATGCACAATATAAAAAAAGATATAACTTAATAAAACTAAAAATAAGGTGTGGTGTGGAGTTAAAGTGTAAAAGTGTATACAAGTGAAGATGTGATCAGCTTAAAATAGACTGGTGTAACCATAAAATATTATACATAAGCCTCATGATAATCACAAAGCAAACACCTATAGTATATACACAAAAGAAAAGAGACAGTAATCAGAGAAAACCATGAAAGTAAGTCATCCATTTGCAAGGGAAGACAGAAAAAAAAATAGAAAAAAAACAAAAGTTCATTAAAACACTCAAGAAACAATGAATAAAATGGAAATAGTAAGTGGTTACTATCAGTAATGACTAGAAAATGTAAACAGATTAAATTAACTAATAAAAAGACCTAGAATGCTAGAATGGGTTAATAGTTAGATAAACAAAATTCAATTATACGCTGTTTACAAGAAACTCATCTTTGCTTTAAGGCTATACATAAAGTGAAATTGAATGGATTGAAAAAGATATTCCATGCAAACAGAAATTTAAAAAAAGAGCAGTGTAGCTATATTTATTTCAGACAAAATAATCTTTAAGTAAAACCTGTAAAGAAAGACACAAAAAGAAAGAATATAAGGAAAAAGGGTTCAATTCATCAGGAAGACCTAACAATTTTAAATATATATACTGAACATCGGAGAACCTGTATCTGTAAAGCAAATAGTAACAGATCTGAAATATAGAAATATATAGCAATACAATAATGATAAGACACTTCAATAACTCACTTTGAATAATGAATAAATCATCCAGATAGAAAGTTAAGAAGAAAATACTTGTATTAGAAATTACTCTTTAGACAAGAAAACCTAACGAATATACAGAACATTTGACCCATAAACTGCAGAATATATATTCTTCTCAAGCATACGTGGCACATGCTCTACAATAAGTCATAGGTTAGGCTATAAAACCAGTCTTAAACATTTAAACAAATTGAAATCATATCAAGTGGTATAAAATAGAAATGCATGACAGGAAGAAGATTATAAAATTCGCAAATAAGTGGAAATTAAATAATATGCTGCTTGACAACCAGTGTGACAAAGAAGCTATCAAAGGGGAAATTTCAAATGAAAATGGAAATACATCAGACCAAAATTTATAGGATATAGTGAAAGCAATTCGATTAGGAAAGTTTATAGTGACAAATGCTTACATGAAGAAAAAGAAAACTCAGATAAGCAACTTAACTCAAAGCCTCAAGGAATAAGGGTGAATGAAAAAACAAGCTCAAAGGTCAAGGGAAGTAACAAATCTCAGAGCAAAAATAAATGAAATAGTTACTAGAAAAACTATAGAAAAAAATCAATAGAACTAAGAGATCATTTTTATAAATATAAACAAAATTAAAAATCTTTTAGTTAGATTAAGGAAGAAGAAAAGAGAGAAAACTCAAATAAATTTTAATGAAATCAGAAGTAAAAGAAGAAACATTGCAATTGATACCACAGAAACACAAAGATTCATAAGCCATTACAATGACTAATTAATGCCAATAAGTTGGATAATTTAGAAGAAATGGATAAGTTCCTTAGAAATATACAACCTACCCAGACTTAATTATAAAGAATTACAACATATGCATAGACTAATGATGAGTAAAGAGATTGAATCAGTAACAAAAATATTTTTCTTTAAAGAACAGCCAAGATTTTAGGTCCTCACTGGCAAATTCAACCAAAAAAGTAAAGAAGAATTAATACCAATCTTTCTCAAACTAATCCAAAAACTTGAAGACATGAAACACTTACATTATAAAGTCATTTTTAGTCCCATACCAAACCAGACAAGGACATAACAAGTAAAAAAAAAAATGTTTACCAATCTCTCTAGATTTTCATAGATATAAAAATCCTCAAAAAATACTAGTAAACTCGGACGGTGCCTGTGGTTCAGTGCGTAAGGCCCCAGCCTCATATGCCAAGGGTGGCGGGTTCGGCGCAGCCCCAGCAAAAACTGTAATAGAAAATATCTGGGTGTTGTGGTGAACACCTGTAGTCCCAGCTATTTGGGGGGCTGAGGCAAGAGAATTGCCTATGCCCAGGAGTTGGAGGTTGCTGTGAGCTGTGTGACGCCAAAGCACTCTACCAAGGGCGATAAAGTGAGACTCTGTCTCTACAAAACAAAACACAAAAAACCTAGTAAACTGAATTCAATATTTTAATAAAAGGATTATGTACCATGATCAAATAAGCAGGGTGACATATACAAATAAAGAAATATTTATCACATTAGCAAAATGAAAGGTAAAAATCACAACTTTATTTCAAGGGATACAGAAATGCATTTGAGAAACTTGAACATCTTTCCTTGATAAAAACTTCCAAAAAATTAGGAAAGTACCTAACACAGTAAAGGCCTCTGACAAATCCACAGTTAACATGATACTCAGTCATGAAAAGTTAAAAGCTTTTCCTCTAATGTCAGGAAGAAGAGAAAGATGTCCAGTATCATCACTCCAATTCAACATAATGCTAGAAGTCCTTGCCTGAAAAAGTAGGCAAGAGAAAGAAATAAAAGGCAGCCAAATCGAAAAGAAAAAAGTGAAATTTCCTGTTCCTGATGACTATATATATAGAATATTCTTAAGATTCTATCAAAAAACTAGTAGAACTAATAAATTCAGTGAAGTTGCAGGATACAAAATCAAAATACGAGCATCAGCTTTGTTTCCATGTACCAACAAAGAGCTATCTAAAATGGAAATTAGGAAAACAATACCATTTACAACAATGTTAAAAGAATAAACTACTTAGGGATCAATATAACCAAGGAGGTAAAAGTTTTGCACATTGAAACTATAAGACAATGGTAAAAGAAATTGAAGAAAGACAAATATATGAAAAGATATCCAGTGTTTGTGGATTGAAAAAATCGTTACGGTCAAAATTTTTATACTACCCAAAGAGATCTGTGATTTAATGTAACTCCTACCAAAACGCCAATGAAATTTTCTACAGAAATTAATCCTAAAATTTATACAGAAAAACAAATAACTTCCAGTAGCTAAAAGAATCTTGAGTAAGAACAAACCTAGAGGCATTATATTTCCTGATTTCAAATTACAAGACAAAGATATAGTAATCAAAATAGTATAGTAGGGGAATAAAAACAGACAAATAGATTAATGAAACAGAACATAAAGCCCAAGAATAAAGTCAGGTATTTACCATCAACTAGTCTTCAACTGAAGTACCAAAGTATACAGCAAGAGGAAAGATAATCTCTTCAATAGATGGTGCTGAGAAAACTTGATATTCACAAAAGAAAGAGATTCTATCTATATCTTACACCACAGACAAAAGCCAAATCAAAATGGATTGGAGACATAAAGATAAAATCTGAAAATATAAAATTCCAGAAGAAAACAGAGGAAGAGTTCTATGATAATGGTCTGCATAGATTTTTTTTTAAATAATTCAAAATGCACAAACAAAAGAGAAAATAAATACATTAGGCTACATCAAAATATAAATTTCTGCACAGCAAAAAAAGTCAACAAAATGAAAAGACAACCTATGTAATGAGAGAAAATATTTGTTTACCATATGTTCAGTAATGGTTTAATATTCAATATATATAAGGAACTCATAAACTCAATATCAAAAGAGAAAAAAAGAAAAAGAAAGAAAGAAGAGAAAAGAACCCAACTAGGAAACTGGCACAGAATCTGTATAAAAACTTTTCTAAAGAAGACATATGAATAGTCAACAGTTATATGAAAAGGTACTCAAAATCCTTAGTCATTAGTAAAATGCAAATCCAGACTGCACCAAAATATCACCTCATATGTCTTAGGCTGTTACTATAAAGTTAAAAGAAAAATCTTGGCAAGGATATGTAGAAAAAGGAATCTTTATCTATTGCTGGTGGGAATATTAATTTGCACTACTTTTAAGGAAAATGACACAAAAGGAAACACGAAAAAGTATAAATCAAACTGTCATATATACTATCAACATACTTTTTTTCAAAAAATTAAAAATCAAACTATAATATATACCTCTTGGCATATAGTCAGTGAGAATGAAACTGGGATCTCAAAGAGATATCTGCTCTCATGTTCATAGCAGTATTTTTTTCAGTAGTCAAAAAAAAAAAAATCTAAATGTCCATTGATGAATGAATGAAGAAATGGAAATATATATAATGCACAGTACACATATACACAATTATTCAGCTTTAAAAAGGAAGAAACTCCTGTCATCTCTGTCGGCATGTATAAACCCGGAGGACATGACACTTATTGAAATAAGGCAGATGCGGAAAGACAAATACAGTGTGATTTCATTTGTACATGGAATCTAAAACATCTAGCACAGAAACAGAGAGTAAAGGGTATTTATCTGAAGTTGACAGTGGTTGGGGAAATGGGGAGATGGTGTTCAAAGAATATAAACTTTCAGTTACAAGAGGAATAAATTCTAGCGGCCTAATATATAACATACTGATTGCAATCATTAACAACGTATCATATACTCAAAATTTTCCAAGAGATTAGATCTGATGGATTCTCATCACACACACACAAAAGATAACTATGTGAGGTGATATATATGCTGAGTAGCTTAATAGTGATAATTATTCGACAAGTAATAATGTATATTAAAACATCATCTTACGTACCTTACATATAAGCATTTTGGCTGGGAAGGGAAAGGAAGAAATAAACAAGAGAATCAAAATTTGTGATAACTGCTGCGAGTAGAATCATCATTGTAGAGAAAGGGAGAGATGAGAGGAAGGAATGTGGAGGTATTTAGATAAGGGTGTCCAGGCACCTTTCTGGAGTTGTGCCATTTAAGCTGATGCTACAGAGATAACAAGCCAACATTGGGGGAGGGGCACGGTAGAGTGTTCTAGGCAAAGAGAAGTATGTACACCAAAGACCTGAAGAATTGGAGAGCTTGGGCATTCGAAAAAGCGAAAGGTGATTTGTGGCTGGAGCACAGAGAGTGTATGCTGCATGACAATTAAGTTCACAAACTTGTCCTAGAAAAAAATACAACATATTTTATGGCTGAATGTCACTATGTCACTTTGAAGTATTACCCTTGGCCATCTGGTGACTGGTATAAGGAAGACTGTGAGATAAAAGCTTTAAGAGTTGGGAGAAAAGAATCCATTTGACTATGGTAAGTGCTTATGAGACTTCTGGGTGGAGACACAAAGAGGAAAGGGATGTGATGATACTAAGCCTAGAACTGTAAATTACTCAGCATTATAAATACATCAGAACTGAGAGAGGACAGGCCATCTTCAAGGAATATATATATATGTATATATATTAATTCCCTCACTGAAAATTTAAGAAAGCAAATTCCAAAACTTTATTACAAAGCACTAAAGGAGTATTTTTTCATCACATTTATTTTTTGTAATCTTAAAAAGGGAAAACTCCATCTGTGAACTTTCTCATTTTTCGGAACATGGTGTAATTTGGAAAAGCATGTCCATCCTCTCCAAATTTCTAATGAACTCTTTCTTTTTCAGATCATAAGATCAGTCATATCTAAAAGGGAAGTATTTCCTCTGTGACATCTGAATAGCAGATAAATATGGTTCATGTTGAGTTGCACAGCAACATGAGAAAAAAAAACTTTTAAAACATGCTATGAATTGAATTCATTAAATCTATTGAGTGTAGCAATTTAATGAAGCAAAAATACTAATTAAATTATTAAAATCTGGATAGCAAGTAGTAATTAAAAAGACTGTTGCTATGCAACTCAGAGAATTTCTATAAACAATCTGCAAAATGTATCAGTTAAATATGTTGGTATTTTGCCTTGACCTTTTGTAATCAAACACCTTCTCAATCTGTAAAAATATGTTTCTGAGAGTAATATCATATAGAATTAATGGATTAGAAAAAAATAGAGTTTGATTGGGTTACTCTCTTTTTATTGTCTTCAAATGTTAGATATAAGGAGTTCAAAATTCCAAAAATAAAAATTATGGAATATATATTAAGAACCAGAAACGGTTACCTAAATGTTTATGATTAAGTAACTTTGCAATTTGTAAATGCATACATCATTATTTTGATTTATTATCTCATCAATGTTGTAGCACTTTATGAGGCACATTAATATGAGTGAATTTTTTTATACAGGTATATTAGGCAGTTTTTCTAACTCAGAAGTTCTCTTAGCAGTAATTTTTTCCCCCCTGAACTGCCAGAGAATTAAAAGTTGGCCGCAGGTTCTAAAAGTCTGCAATGTACTCTGAAAAAAAATGTGCTTCCCAGAGGGTCATTTTTGCAAATGGAAAAAATTGCCCTAACATGTGGGCTTGTAAAAATCACTAGTATGCAGGCACACTTTAATTCCAATTGCCTGAATAAGGACTAAAAGAAAATTAACCTTTCATAGAAAAAAATAAGGTCGAGAGTTAGAATCATCTCTTGCAAAATCCAAAATTTTTCTAAAATTTCAAAATTCTATTTAACTATATGCAGTTTTATTGTTGGGTACTAACTTAATATTTGTGGCAACCTACACAGGTCTCTTAATCAAACACTCTAATCCTGGTTACACAATTGAGCCAGACTTAGTGGAGGAAGGCAATTATTTAAAGGCAAACTTAAGTGGGAAGGTTGGTTGCCTGGTGCCATTAGCTTTGCTATAGTGATCCCAGGGAAGACAATATTATTTGCACGTCTATGAGTTTTAAATATTTTTAATTCAAATTGTTAATATGTTGTTTAGGATATTGCATCCTCATCTGTAAGGGTAACATGCTTGTAATTTCTCTTTTTAACAATATGTTTTCTCCAATTTGAATATCAGGTGTTATCAGATCAAGTAGAATGATATTGAAATATTTCTTTTTTATTGTTTATAAGATTCCTGGAATTGCTTGTTTTGTAAAATCATTGTGGTCTATGAGTTCATGGCAGTTTGAACTTTGTTATTTAATTTAATTCATCGCTTAATTACTATTTTCCTATGAATGATTATTCTGTGGTTAATATGTTAGCATAGCAGTATTCCCAGATAGCTTTTTGTTTGTTGGGAGGTTGGGCTTTGGGGGGGCAGAGTTAATACTTTGCATGAAATATCTTACTTTATAATAGCGAAATTGCTTTCTCTTTTGTCTTGTGATTTTTTTTTGAGGTGACATTTA
>CAUYON010161047.1:0-30737 GCA_963573935.1 Arctocebus calabarensis
ATGTAGCTGACCAGTTCTCCCAGCACCATTTCTTAAATAAGTATTCTTTTCCCCAGTGCATGTTTTTGTTAGGCTTGCCAAAGATCAAATGACGATATGTGGCTGGGTTCATCACTAGATTCTTTTTTTTTTTTTTTTTTAGACAGAGCCTCAAGCTGTCACCCTGGATAGACTGCTGTGGCATCACAGCTCACAGCAACCTCCAATTCCTGGGCTTGAGCAAGTCTCCTGCCTCCACCTCCCAAGTAGCTGGGACTACAGGTGCCCGCCACAACACCTGGCCATTTTTTGGTTGCAGCCGTCATTGTTGTTTGGCAGGCCCGGGCTGGATTCGAACCCGCCAGCTCAGGTGTATGTGGCTGGCGCCCCAGCCTGTTGAGCCACAGGCGCCGAGCCCATCACTAGATTCTTGATTCTATTCCATGGGTCTACATTTCTATTTTTGTGCCAGTACCATGCTGTTTTGATCACTATAGACTTGTAGTATAACCTGAAATCTGGTAACATGATGCCTCCAGATTTGTTTTTATTTCTAAGAATTGTATTTGCTATTCAGGGGTTTTTTTCTGGTTCCATATGAATTGAAGTACTATTTTTTTCAAGTTCTTTAAAGTATGACATTGGTGTTTTGATGGGGATTGCATTAAATGTATAGATTGCTTGTGTAGTGTGGACATTTTAACAATGTTGATTCTTCCCAGCCATGTGCATGGTATTTTTTTCCATTTCTTAAAATCTTCTGCTATTTCCTTTATCAGGGTTTCTCTTTTTTAGAGATCTTTTACATCCTTTGTTAGATATATTCACAGATATTTCATCTTCTTTGGCACTACTATAAAAGAAATAGAGTCTCTTATTCTTGGCTAAACTATTGTTGGCATATACAAATGCTATGGATTTGTACACATTGATTTTGTATCCTAAGACAGTGCTATATTCCTTGATCACTACTAAGAGCTTTGTAGGTGAGTCCCTGGGGTTTTCCAGGTATAAGATCATGTCATCTGCAAAGTCCTTATTTGAATACCCTGGATCTCCTTCTCTTGCCTGATTGTGATGGCTAGGACTTCCAGTACTATGTTGAATAGCAGTGGTGACAGTGGGCATCCTTGCCCATTTCCACATCTGAGTGGAAATCCTTTCAGTTTTACTCCATTCAATGTGATACTGGCTGTGGGTTTGCTGTAGATGGCCTCTATCAGTTTGAGGAATATCTCACTTCAGCCTATTTCCTACAGTGTTTGTATCATGAAATGATGTTGGATATCAAAAGCCTTTTCTGCATCCACTGAAAGAATCATATGGTCTTTGTTTTTGTGGGTCAGTATTTTGTGGGATGTTAGTCATTGTGTGGGATGTTAGTTCATTATTTTCTAGTTCTTTTTTCCCCCCATGAATCTTTCCTCTTTATGTGTTGTAAAGGGGAAATGATAGGTCAGTTGTTTCATTTCCATGTGTATGGAGGAATGATGAGGGGAGAGAGGAGAAAGATGAACACCAGGAAAAAATCCAAGGTATTAAGGGAAAGGAGGAGTGTCTATTAATGTTGTATTTGGTATATTTTTCTTTATGTAACGCCTCTTTTTCTCTTCACAGAGGTGCATGTATCTTCTGGCAAGCTGGTTCACGGTTTAATACTTAAATGTTGGTGTGGAAACCAGAGCAGAATGTTACTCTGAATTTTTCTGTGCCAGGAAATTCCAGGATGCCTTCCTAACTTCTGCTGACCATTGTGGTCATCCATGGATGCCCTCAGGACTATTGCTAAAAGAAATTGTCCTCCAGGTAGAAGGACTATTCACCTTGACTGACAGCAGTTGACCAGAGTAAGGCTTGAGCTGCACCACTGCACAATAGGAAGATTTTCTCTGACTATTATATTATAGTAAACACATCAATGTAGATTCTGCTGAATCAGGCAAGAAATTGTTTCATCTTCTTTAAGGTCACCAATAAAGTTTTACTTATTTTTCTCTTAATATCTATTCTAGAATCTGTTCCTATTTCTTCTTAATTAAGACTCCTACAGATAGATATATTATCTACAGCAATAAAATTATGATTGTGCATTATTTTGTTGCCTGTTGGGGGATTAGAGAAGAGAAAGGTATAATTATACCCTAAGTTAGTAGCATAGTATTTATAACAATTTTGTTTGTTACTTTTATTTATGGCCTGTCCTATGTATGTATGTGTGTGTGTATAAATATATATGTACACATATATATGTATATATCAATTGTACATATATTACTAGTAAAGATGTAGGAATAGGAACTAAACAAATAAGGAACAGGAATAGGACAAAGAGGTTTTGCAATAGTCTTTTTGATAATCTGTAGTGTTAGGACCATGTGAATTTATTAGGTATTCAAACAAGTTTAGAACAAGTTCTTTAGAGAGAAGAGCCCCAGGTTACACTAATATTATTCTAATGGGAATCTGGAAGAAGAGAATAGTGGCACAGGGGGTAGATGATTGCTGCCTTAGTCAGCTGTAACAGGATATCATAGACTGGGCAACTTAAACAACATTTATTCATCAAACTTCTGGAAACTGGAAATCTCATAGTTGGGTTCTAGTGGGGGTCATCTGCCTGATTCACAAATGGCTACCTTTTTCACATGGCAGAAATAAAAAGACCTGGGGTCTTCAGCTCCTTATAAGGACACTAATTCCACCATGGGGGTTTTACCCTCATGACCTCACGCAACTCTAATTACTTCCCTAAGACCCCCATCTCTAAATCCCATCACATTGGACATTGGCATTTCAGTGTATGAATTTTGAGGAGATTCAAACATTAAGCCCATAGCAATGGCTGAAAGTTTCTAAGAGGTGAAGCAAAATATAAGTCTCCAGATGGAAAAAATTGCTAAGGAATAGGATATATTTTTTAAAAACACAAAAATGCACTTAAGGCTATAAAATGTGAAAAAAGATAATCAAGAACAAAAGAAAAAGTAATAGCTGTTTTAATTATTAAAAATTATTAGGAAAACTAATTATCTTGATTTCAAGTTTCCCATCAGCAACTTTGGGTGTCAGAAGATAATAGAATTCTATGCCTAAAGTACCGACGAGTGCTGTGAACCTGGAATTCAATATCCAACTCTACTCAACAAGAGTAAACTATGGATATTTTAAGGCTCACAATGACTCACAAAGTTACCACATACAGCCTTGCAGAGTGAACTATTAAAGTGCTTAGCAAGATGAATCTAAAAGTAAGTAGGAGGATGCAAGAAGCACGAGCCTTAATTTTTAGGGATGTCTGATCAGAGGAAGTTCACCACGATTCAAGCATTAAAAAAGCTGAATAATTTTCTGGGCTTCTATGCATATGATTGACTAGTTGACAGTGAAACAATTTTATTACTGACAAACATAAGAACATAATTATTAGTATTTATTAGACACTATATATGCTTAGTATTCTTTTAATTGCTCCAAACTCATTTAATCATCATAGCAATCTTATGACAAGAGAAATATTTTCTCTAGTTTACACTGAAAGAAAATTGAAGCAAAAGAAGCAGCATGCTTGGCCCATGGTTAGACCACCTGTAAGTGTCAGAACTGGGATCTGGAGGCAGATACTCAGGTCCCAAGACTTCTTCTTTGCCATCATGCTCTGGTGAGTCAGACTGTGTTTCCCACTGACTGTGACAGTCCCCGCTGACTGTGTTCGAGAGTGTGGTACATTTCCAGGAACCCACTACACTCTGTCCCCAAATATTTGATTTGCCTTGGTTTTCAGTTCTTAAATATTGTTCTGCTCTGCCTCTGACCCACTCAGAAGTATTCAGTGCTGGTTGAAAGAAAATGAGCTGCCTTCTGATTCCTTAAATGAGTTGCCTTCCAATTCCTTAAAATGAACTGCCTTCTGATTCCCTTCCTGCTCTTGCACCCTGCCCATCTCCCCTCTCTGCTCAAGGCCTGAGACTTTACTCTGTATCTGGACCACTGAACTCGATGGTTCTTTCTGGCGTCCTTGAAGTTTAAACACTGGTTTCCTCACTCTGACCTCAATCACTCAGAATTGCTATGGCTCTTGCTGCCATGGGAAGGCAGCTCTGATGAATTTTTTACACAATCCCACTCCATTCACTCTGAACCCTGGATCTTCTTGCAAGAGTGTGCTTATACCCTTGGGTCCTTTATCCTGCCTGTTGTTTCTAGCTTCCAGCAAGTAAACCACAATGCTGAACTCTGGGCATCAGGGTATAACAGGTCTTATGATCTGCAGACCTAATGCAATGACAACGAACATGTAGCTGTGCATAAATATGTTTATTTGTTATATATTTGCCATTTTATATAATTTACAGAGGCACATAGATGATACATAATGCTAGAAACTCACATAACTGTGTCTGCCCATTGTTCAATGCTTTCTTGGTATTTATTATGGAAGGGTTTGGAGGGGCCCCTACTCATGCTTCATTGTAAGAGCACATAAATACATTTCTTTATACAGAAAATAAACTTATCACCTGCCTCTGTAACTTTATCAGTTGCATTAAATAGGCTGAGCAATAATAAAAAAATCTATCATTATATAAAATCATAAATAAAAGGTTAATGCTATAAAATAAACTAAGGAAAAACTAAACAGGCATCGCCCCATTTTAGGAGAACAAATGATTAATAAGGTTGTCATGTTATGATTGATGATTTTCTACTCCTTTCTGTGTTTCTACTTCATGTGTAGCAGAGGGACAGAAATACGTAGAAAAAGTCTCTAAGCTTTTGGCACTGGCGATAGCAATTCTGAGGCCTGCAACTCATGCTACAAAATCATGTGTACAAATAGAGCTTTTCAGTTTTGGGGTAAGCAAACTCTGCCAAAAAACAAAATACTTTTGGTTATTTTGTGCAAAATAAAGAACAGGAAAGGGTGATCAGCCACAAACTGCGGGCCCCCGTGACCAGTCCTCCCTGTCATGACTCCCGCAGTGCCAGCAGCTGCCTCCGTGCCCTCCTCATTAACATCCACCATGGCCTGGTGGAACACTTCCGAGAGAAACAAGTCATTTCTCTCTGACATGCCTGAGAAATTAGCCCCGCCCATGTTGAAGGCGTGTTCCATGCCCATGCTCCTCAGGATGGGTTTGAGTTCATAACGCTCTGCCAATTTGAACTTGGGGATATACACCTCAACATTATCTTCCACCATCGTGTCCTTGCTAGTCCACTTGTTGAGTTTCTCATGGGTTATTTCATTTTCCAGCTGTCAATCAAAACAAAGAAGAAAGCAAAACAAAACAAACAGAAAACACAGTGAATGTCCGAAAAGAGAGAAGAACCACTCCAAGTCTAATGTTAAAAACCAGTAACTTTAACATTCTGACATTGTGGGTGACATACAAAGTTAACAGATGGGTCATATTTTTCAAGAAGGTAGTAAGTATGACTTACTTAAGGCTTTGAATGGATTTTTGAGACAAGCCACATTTATGGTCTATCAAATGATTCACATATTTCTGTGAGAAATTATACACCATTTCCTAAGCTGTAGATATTCATCTCATGAAAGGGACCTTTAGCCCCAGAAATTTAAAAGAAGTGATGGTCAAAAGCCTTACCATCTCCAAGCCTGTGGACACATTGGCAATTTCATCTGGAAGCAACAGAAACATGCTTATATCTTTATCATATGGCAGTTCTAGAATCTGTATCTTTAGGTCTTGTATATATCCAATGTTCAACTTTTCATGCAAAAGCATCATTTGTACAGGTATGTGCTGAGTCTAAAATTATTAAGAAGTAAAATACAAAAGTCAATTCTAAGATGCCAAGAGGTTCACAATTAGATACGAAAGAAAATGGGCTCTTCTGTAGAATTGAATAACTGTGTTTTTTTAAATCAGCAAAATAAATTATTTGTATATCCTTACAGTGGGTAACCTGACCTTATTAGCTTGTTCAAGTTGACATCCACTGTTTACTAATATATAAAACGGTAATATAGGTAATAAAACAGTAATATAAATAATAACAATAATAAACATTTGTTTAGAATCTAATATGGGCAAGGGACCCTGCTAATTCTCATTGAATACTGACAACACTTTGAATTGAAAATTATATTATCCTAGTTTTACAAATTAAAACCAAAATGCATGGAAGATTAGTAAACTCCCAGCTGGTAAATGTTAGAGCCTACATTTGAGTCCGGGTGTGTATACTTATAAGCCCACGGTCTTCCACTATGCCCATACTGCTTTGCAGGAAGCTACTGAATTATATCCAGTCGCTAGTAAGTCATGGAGGGGAGAATAAATGAGTGGTCTCTAATTTTTCTATCTCTGTCTTGTCAAAGGCCTTAAAATATATGTTAAGAAAGTGCATCTAGTTATGTCATACCGAGTTCACACGGAAGGGATAAGGCCCTTTTAGTTTCTTCTCGAATGGGGTTTTCCACTTTCCTTTGAAGTAGACAGTGTTCACCAGGACCATCCTTGTCTCTGCATCTACAGAACCTTCAGGTAACAGGTTTTCAATTTTTCCTACAGAAAACATATGTTTAGGTTTCCTGATCAAGAACTGTGAAATTATGATTTATCAAAGCTTTTCAGTAGCCATCAAACCCAGTGTCCAAATTGGTCAAACTACAGAGCTGTCGGTCCTCAAGCTCAAGGCTTTCTGTAGATGTATTTCAAACATAAAGTGAAAATTGGCACAAGTTTCTCAGGAGGCTTGCAAAATCCCAGAGAAAAATTCAGAAATAACGCATTAAAATTTGGACTTTTTACCAAATTCAGCAAAGACATTTTTCACTTCCTTTTATATGGTTTTCTCCAAGTTTTGCAGTTGAGAGTTATTCAGTTCAGGAGGAAGTGAAAGTGAGGCTCTTAGGGAACATAATTGTGCCTTTCCAAAATATGTCACTTAGTATTCCCAGACCTGGTCTAGCAATTGAACACTTCATCATTCAAAAACCTTGTTTAAATACTGTGCTACACTTAAACTAAGGTGCAGATATAAGGGATGAGAAAGGAAGGGTTGTCCCTTATGAGGTTAGAATACCGGAAGAGATATTCAAAGTCAGCTGGGAAACAATCGGTGGGACGTTCTATTGTTGAACTAAACGAGACAAAGCGCTATGACAACTCAGAGAAGGAGTGAGAGTGATCCAGAGAAGGCTCCCAGAAACGATGACATCTGAATGCGGTCATTAAAAAAATTAAAATTGGTTTCATCAAGTTAAAAAACTGTCCACTTACAATGAGTATCCACTCTATGGTATTTATTTCAACCACTAAAATGCCTTATTTTATTTAATCCTCACAAACTACTGTATTAGGTAGATGTTGCTAGTGTAATTTTACACCAAAGGACACTGTGGTGAGAGAGGTTAGCAATGTCCCCAGACAATGTTCGTACCCTAGTAAAAATTCTTCCTCTACAGCCCACCACTCTCTGCTAACAGCTGACAGATAGCAGACTAATCAAAAGGTCACAGTGGTCCCAGCGTCAATATATCCACTAATGTGTTCTTTCAACATACTACCGAAGCACTACAATTTTTGGTTAGTGTTGAGATCTACTAATGTTGTATTTAATTTTGTGATCCATATGAGAAAACTAGTATTGGATCATAATATGCTAAAACAGACAATCCTCTCAAATGGTTATAAAGTTGGTAAAACAATCTGCCTAAGACTGCTTGGCATTTTGCCAGTATAACTGACCGATTTACAGCCATTCAACACAATGTTTAAAGAGGAAAATGATTCATACAGTTCTCTAAAGAAAGCAGAGCTTCTGTGTCTCTTTAATTTTTGCTGTTTTTGTTTTTATTTTCACTTCTGCTAATTTCATCTTCACTTGACCTGTTTCCTTTGTGGCAGTCATTTGTCAATATTTAAGAACAATAATTTAAAACTCCACGATGCAAATGAAGAACTAAAAGAAAATCAACTGTTTTCAGATAAACAGAAAGGATTGTTTTGGAATGCTCTAGAACTTGAAACAATGTTTTAAACATTGGAGTTAAACGAAAAGCTATTGGAGGGAGTTTTTTTTGGCATTATATTATCAAAATCTTTAAACTTCCAATTGAAGAATTTTGGAATGGAGTAAGGATCAGAAGAGGTAACCCTGACACGATCGCTGTCAGGGGGATCTTAGATGAGCCAGCGGGAATTCACAACCACAGGGTGGCCAACTGGGACAGAGGCTCTCCTTGGACATTTCCAATCCTCACAGCTCCTGAATCTGTGAAATACCTGAACAATTCAACATCTATAACAATCTAGTTTTTCCTCTTACAAATACATTTCTACCTTATTATTCAACAATTATTTATCTAAGGCCTATATTTCTACTTGAAAATTCAGAAGAATGAAGGATTTTCTCTGTCAGCAAAAAACTGTGCTAATTTTTATGGGGACAAGACAGAAGTATAACATAGTAGCCCACAGATTATAGTCTGGGTGGGAAAGCAAAGCAAACTAAATTCATCCAATAGCGGTTCAAGGTCCTACTTGGCAAATAGTAATGTGAGTTATAAGTTCAAAAAGCAGAAAACAACTCAAGAAAAAGTAAAGGTCAGGAAGTGGTGAGGAGACAGTTTGGAGAGGGGGTAGGACTCAGGCTGACAGTCATATTAAAAGCTGCAGTTGAGGGATCCATGTAGGAAAATTTGGATGAAGCAGTGAGTATGCCATGTGGGTGGGGGCCCAAGGAGCCGGTGAGAGTCAGGTGCAGTCAGCTGGATAATGGAGGACTCAGAAGTCAAAGTCAAGAGTGAGGCCTTCCCCTGAGGACAGTAGGAGGTCACTAAAATGTTTTAGTGTAGGAAAAACATGATAAACATGTTACTTTACCTCTTTAGTTTCATCTCCGTTCCTTACTTAGTGCTTACACACCTGTCAGACCAAATTCTATTTGTTTCCTTAAAGGGTCAAGGCCTCTGACCTCTGAACCTTGGCACGACCTGCATACGTTGTCCAGAACTCTCTCTGCAGACACCAGACCTCTACAAGTTCAGCTCCCACTTATCTTCCTGATCACAACCTACATATTCTTACTCCAGTCAGAAGCCTTTCTTATATATTCCTACATGACACCCATACTTCCCTGTTACAGTGCTCTCCCTACTCTATAGTGATTGCCAGTTTGATCAAACGCCACCCCCAGACGTTGTAATGTTGTGATGACAGGCGTATCATTTTTTCTCTTTATCCCAACATACAGTTCCTAGCACTTAGTACCTGGTGTATAAACGTGTTGACTGAATGAACTTAATAACAATGAAAGAATGATTTAAGTTTGAGTTCTTCTAAAAAAATACAGAAGAAGGCAGAAGTCTATGGAGGAATTAATGGTGTGAATTAAAATGGTAGAAGTGCCTTAGATAATCAAGTATCAAAAGAAAGAAAAAAAAGGACCAATGGGTCTTGACAATGGATTGGCTTTGAACGTTAAAAGAGAAGAGAGAGTTTAAATACTTTTATGATCCTTTTCTTCTCCACTGCCAATATTCTTTACAGCTTATACCAATTACTAAGCTCAGGATTGAGCTGTTTTTTTCCTTTTTGTCCAGAGTGGGCACGGGCATTTCAACACCGATATTTCCTATGTTTAAAAACCTCTGCCTTCTCTCCTGTTATAAATCAGAATATTTAAGTATCAAACATGTCCACTATTAGTGGGTCTCAGTTATTTTTTTTTATTTAAAACACCACTCATCTAAACAGACATAAATTTACTTTAAACAAAGTAACTAAAGTTGGGAAAATTTTTAAGGGAGGAGATCCAAGTTGAAAGATGGTTAAAAAAAAAAAACGTTCAGAGTTTTCTAAGTGAAAAAAAGGAAAGACAAATACTGTATTTTCTTGGTTTTACCTTTGGTTTGAGTCTTGACCCAGGAATTAATCTTTTCTCTAGCTTCTTCTGCACATTCTAGGAAGTCAACAGCCTGGGGTTCTGTAGAGTAGTATTTCTTACAGAGTTGCATGAATTCCTTTAAAGCAAGACAATGTCAACAGTTGAGTAGAATCTATACTGAACAGGACATGGTGTAACTGGAAATTACGGAAAGCCTGGGCTGGTCCTATGCGGGAAGGCCGGCTGAGATGGGGGTGGCTGAGGGAGGAAACACTGCAGATTGCAAGTTCTCTATTGGCCCCTTCCCCGCACCCCAACTCCAACACTATACACCCTTGTACACTCTTTGCATTATAGACACTGAATAAGAGAACAGAAGTTTGGCTAGGGGGATAGTGGTTTAGGAAAACGGTTGGGTTCGTTGTCCTGATTTATTGCTTCCTGTTGGGACACTTACAACAGGAAGAGGAAGAACTCATGGAGGGAGCCAAAGGGACAGCTGTTATGTGAGCCCAGCCTGGGAGCCAGTGTTGAATTCCAGCTTTGCTTGTATGAATTGGAGAGTTGAAGAGAATGGCATTGAGAGTGACCTCACTGCTGGCTTGGGGCACAACCATTTCAGTTACAGGTTTCACTTACTTCCTTAAATCTTGCAGACTTCTCTCCAAAGAGCATATTGGCACTTTCCAATAAATAATCTCCTGTGGGAGAATTGATGGCAGAGCTGAGAGCGCGGAAGGATGAATGGACTTTATCTCTATCTTGTGCCTTGAACAGAAAGAAGGGATTCTTAGTACATAACAGTGGACTACCAAGATATTTCTTAAGCAATAACAATGTTTTCTCAATACAAAGATAAAATGCTGCATTAATGAATATTCTCTTTTTATTTGAGCACTTAAGAGAAGTCTTTGGGGAAGTGATTTTGATAATGATATGTTGCATTACAACTAAGAAAAATTTTAATTTGTTTCAAAGTTTGCTGTGTCTATGGGTTAGATTTATGCAGGAAGTAACCAATAGCCAAGAAGAAAGATAAGCTCCTTTTTAGTTCTATAAACTTCAAGGTCTTTAAGGATTTTTTTATATATAAATAAGTTCTAGGAATCTAATGTATAATAGAGTCGTTTCAGTTAATAATACTGTATTCTTCACTTGAAATTTGCAAAGAACGTATATTTTGCATTCTTACTGCACACATGAATGGTAACTAATTGTAGTGACAGAAGTGTTAATTTGACTGTGATAATCATTTCACAATGCATAGGTAAATCAAATCATTATGATGTACACCTTGAATATATACGTTTTTGACAGCTATACCTCAATAAATCTGGGGGAGAAAATATTACCTTAATAATGATCTATCTAAAGTCAAAAAGTGTCTACAAGTACCAATTTTATGGAGTTAGCTTATGTAGTGGAAAATGAAGGTTTTAGAAAACCACAAAGATGAATGAGAATTCAATCCTCAACCTGCAGGTTTTAAACACATGACAGATACCGGCATTGGTTCCAGCAGCAGCCTGGACTGGAGTGGAGGACAGAACCCTCCAGATGGGCTGCCAGGTGCTGCAGGGGACGGTCTCCATCTTATGGGGGCCTCTCCGCCTCCTCTGACCCATACTTTCCCATGTGGTGGATAGATGGAGCATCAGCATCCCGAGAAGGAAGCTTTCGGAGATTCCATAGTCTACCTCAAGAGCGTGACTGTAGAAGTTGGTTTCCAATAGGAGCACATGTGTATCCAGTTTCTGTAATTTAGCTGGATAGCTCCATTTCTTTATGGAAATGGAATATTGAGGACAGGTATTACTATCCGAGATAGATAGATAGATAGATAGATAGATAGATAGATAGATAGATAGATAGATAGATAGATAGAATAAGATAAGATATATAAATGATGGGTGGTTGGATGGGTAGATACATAGATAGACAGATAGAAAGATGGTGAAAGAGACATATCTGAGCATCCATGACCTTTCATACAGTCTTTGGGCCTGGCTTTCCCCATTTCTTGGTTATTTGTTACTTCTTATCCTCTGTCCTCTAGAAATCTTCATCCAAACATGTTTTCGGGGAGTCTTCACCATAGTTTTAGAAGAGATTACACAGATCCATTCAAGGGCATGATAGAATTTAGAAATAGCCTTGTTCTAAAGGTCATGAAGTCTGGAGTCTGCCCTGCTCTGCCCCTCTTTATATGTATTTTTCTTAATGACCTCGAGTCTTAGTTTTCTTTCTGTGAATGTGGGAAGTTGTACCAAGTTCCTTCCCAGTCTAACAGTGTGACTTTAAGACACAAGATTCTAGAAATAAAATACAAAATAATAAGAGCGGATGAGTCTGATACCTGCAAAATAGCCTCAGGATACGTGCCCTTCTGGATTTGCTGTGTGGATTCACAAACTGTGAAGTTCTCTGGGGTCACTGGGGTGACTTCTGGGACTCCAACTTTGTCAAACTGAAATACCTATAATCAGAATCAGAGAGAGTGGTGACACTTTCCTACTGAATTACTAAACTTTATACAGCAAAGTCGGTATAAAATAGTGTCTGGTTCCTTGGTTCCCACCTTTGTGTATGGGGAACTAGCATAAATTGTCTTGAAGAAAAACGCCAATATTTTGAAGAAAATAACAAGGTTAACTCAGAATCGGTGTCTCTTTCTCTCTTTTCAGTGGCCCAATATACAAAATATACTTTTTTTTTTTTTTTGAGACAGAGTCTCACTATGTCACCCTAGGTAGAGTGCCAAGGCGTCACAGCTCCCAGCAACCTCAAACTCAAACTCTTTGGGCTCACATGATTCTCTTGCCTCAGCCTCCCAAGTAGCTGAGACTACAGTCGCTCACTACGACGCCCAGCTATTTTTCGTTATTGTTGCAGTTGTCATTGTTGGTTAGCTGGCCCAGGCCAGGTTCAAACCCATCAGCCTCGGTGCATGTATCCAGTGCCGTAACCACTGTGCTACTAGTGCCGAGCCCAAAAGATACTTCTAATCTGTCAAAAACTACAAGCCAAAGTCAGCTAACGCCTAAAAACAGATCACTTGATATGAACAGAGCTCACCTGACATATTTAGATGCCACATTCACACACAAAGAAAAATTAACATTCATAAGGAGGGACGGGTTGCAGGGGTGGGTCTCTTTATATTGCAAGTGAAACGTTTCCAACGCTGACAGGTAAAGACTGGCCTCTGGAAGCCACCTCATGTTGCCTGCCTAATACTATCCCCACCCAGCTCCATCTCCCAGTCTCAGCACCTGCAGGCTGTCTCTGCCACCCAGCTGCCCCCACCTCCAACATTCTTGCTACTCCCTGGTCCTGTGGCACCTCCTTGTGGGGCCTGTGGTGAGGGGGTTTGGTCTAGTGAGTGGGTTGGTGGCCTCGTCCAGCCAGTTGGTGAATTTCTGAGCTGGAGAAAGAGCCGTTAGGTTTTACAAGGCCTATCTCCACTTCTTCAAGTCATGCATCCGAAGTCCTGCCTGGCCTTCTCTGAAAAGATGTGGTCCTCTTCCACCCTCACGTGAGGAAAGACCATTTCCCACTGCAGCTTGGAACCCTTGGAATGGTTGGCCTCTCTTCCAAACAAAGTGACCCTTTAACCAAGGTTCTCGCAGGTAGCACTGAAGCCTTTCTGATCACTGTAAAAATCACTCAAGAGAAAGAGATAGAGCTCCCTTTAGGAGTGGGGACGTGAGGGGCCCCTAGTCCATGTGAAGGAAGGGCAGAGAGAAAATAGTGAGGCAGGCTCACTGCCCTGGGGGCAGTTTGGACTGGACAGGCCTTTTGCCTCTCTCTAAACACAAGAGCTGGCAGAAACTTTCCTTGTTGGCACACCAACCTCGCATTGATCTGTGCTCTCTGCGATGTAGGCCTTCTATTCATTATGTCCTGGAGTGCCCATTGCACCTGTGTGGCCTCTTCTTGACCTATTTCCTCATCTGTAGAATGAGTTTGGTCATCAGAGCACCTACCTCATAGGATCTGGTATTATGTGGGGAAGTTCATATTAAGTTCTTAGAAGGTACCTGGCTAAAGCACTAGTAAGCATTAGCTGTTATTACAGCCATGGCTACCAAGGGCTTTACATGTTACCTTTAATCTTCACAACTGCCTTGCAGGTTATACATTTTCATTCCCATTTTATAGACAAGAAAACTGAGGTGCAGAGGTTTCAACGTTCTTCCACACCTCATTAAGTGTCCAAGTCATGACTCACAGATAGGCCTGTCCCTACAACCTATCTGTCCTTCTTCCTCCAAGTCAAGGAACTTCTATTTCTTATTATCTAGAAAGCAACCTACTTAGCATTTGAATTTTAAAATCTGCACATGCTGCCAAGTTATTTAAAAAAGACTGTAAAATCCTTGCATACTTCCAAGGGCTTAAAGCTCTACTAGATACAAGAAATCTATCTTGTGTCCAGAGTGACCAATAAGTTAATTTTCCTTTAGTATCAAAATCGAATATTTTTTGCTTTAACAACCCAGAGCACTTCTCTTAGTATTTTTCCCCAAAACATATTACTTCTCATTCCTTTATACTAAAAAACAAAAAAAGACCTGAATGTTTTCTAAAGTTTTATTGTCAGTTTGCTATCTTTATCCTTTAAAACAAAATAATTATAATGAAGAGGAAAGAGTATTACAAAATGCTGCTGGTATCAGAGAGTTGAGCAATTGAGCTTTGTTGTAAGTTTCAACATTTAAACTGTCACAGGGGGTGATTCATCTATGTCTTGTCCTTCAGTGTTGAGATTGGCCAATGCTCTCTCACACTTCAAATGAGGGCCACCTTCCATGGGTCGCCCTGTCCCTGGAAAGGATGTGTGTGTACTCAGGTACGATTCTCTTGGGAAACTAGAAACCAGCCAGCGGCATTTGGGTGTGACCAGATGTACAATGTGTTGCTTGTGCTTAGACCATTCGATTTGAATACTCACGTGTATGTGAAAGCAAAGGAATTTTAATTATATGATGACCATGTCCAGCTCACTGACCTAGGAAATAACAGATCAGAAGAATTTTCCATATGCTGAATGAAACCCCTAAGCCTGTTTCAGTGTGCAGGGTGTAGTTCAGCACAGGCTCAGGCCCCACCTCAGTGGAAAGGTTACTGGGCTGGGTTCGTGTCTATTGACCAAGGAAGGAAGGGAGCGGCCCTGCTACAGAAATCCACCCTGATGATGTTCCACGCCTCATCCACCCTGATTCTGAAGACTGGCTGTACACCAAGCTCCATTTTTTTTTGTTTGTTTTGGGGTTTTGTTTTTTGAGACAGAGTCTCACTCTGTACCCTGGGTGAGTGCCATGGCATCATCATAGCTCACAGCAACCTCAAACTCCTGGTTTCAAGCTGTCCTCTTGCCTCAGCCTTCTGAATAGCTGGGACTATAGGTCCTGCCACAACAGGTGACTAATTTTTCAATTTTTAGTCAAGAAGGGGTCTCACTCTAACTCAGGCTGGTCTTGAACTCGTGAGATCAAGCAAGCCACCTCTCTCAGCCTCCCACAGTGCTGGGATTATAGGCGAGAGCCACTACATCCAGCATTTTGTTGATATGACCTCACAGGCTTGATGACACGGTGAAGTCCACTGAAGCTACATCCCTGTCACACATCTGTGTGAATGTAGTGACCACAGCCCTGGCACTTTGTTTCCTTTTTGCAACACACTCTTAACATCAATAGGAGTGATTCTTTAATAGAAATAGGGAGCAAACACACCCCGGTAGGGCAAAAGAAGCTTGAGCTATGAGTCAGGAAACAGTGTAGGCTTCATGCACAATGCCAGTGTCCTCATCCGTAAGATGATATTTGTCTTAAACTGAATGAGATAATGGGTGCAAAATACTCCCTTTGAAAAGTAAGATCATTCTGTTATTAAAATGTATGAGGTCACTATTAACTATTTAAGGCTACTCAACTCCTATGTGCCTTTGGCATCTGCACTTGGGAATTTTTGTGATTTGGCTCTTTCACAGATTGTAGTCTGAGGAATGGGTGTTGTAAGGACTGTGCTTTATTAACATGTGATGACTGCTGACCCCATTAGTCAACATGCCCTGAGCACAAAACAAGAGCACTTCTGCAGTTCAGGATAGGAACTTGCATGATAATTTGGAGCTTTAAGTCAAACTCACCTTGGCCATCTGGTCTTCAGTGTTACCCCTGGCGCCCATGTAGACCATGGCCATGGTGGAGGAAATGCTCCAAGGAGAGAAGAAGAGGTTCTGGTTGGGATTCACTCTGGCCAGCTGCTTAAAGAAATTCAGGGCAAAGATTGCATTGGCCACATAAAGGTCTTCCATGCTTTCAATCTAGAAGGAAAGTAAAAAAGAAAAATTCAGCTTCATAGAGATGATGTAACATTTTGAGTGAGGCCAGAAGAGTAGGACAGGCTGTATTCTGCATAGAGTTGGGAAGCTCTCTTCACCAAACAATGTGAGATAGGGCAGGGACAATTTCATGGCCAGGTGATCTGTGTAGCTGTAAAGGGCCCTGTGCTTGACCAAATGCTCCCCTAGCACCATCTTTAAATTCTTTTTCTTTTTTTCAATTGAGACAGAGTCTCACTTTGTCACCCTTGGACAGTGCCATGGCATCATAGCTCACAACAACCTCAAACTCTTGGGCTCAAGCGAGTCTCTTGCCTCAGCCTCCCTAGTAGCTGGGACTACAGGTGCCTGCCACAATGCCTGGATATTATTATTATTTTGTTTAGCAGGCCCAGGCGAGGTTTGAACCCACTAGCCCTGGATCATGTGGCTGGCACCCTAACCACTGAGCTACAGGCAACCAGCCCATCTTTAAATTCTTAATCGTTTTAAATATGAGGTCTACGTTTTCCTTTTGTACAAGATGCTGTATCCTGATGTACAGTGAACAGTTATATGGTAAGTAGTGATACTTTTTGGCACTCTCCGTGACAATAATGATAACAATAATAACAACAAATAGTGGTGGGATAGGAACTGACGTCAGGTAAGGTCACGCTCTCAACCTCTCTGGTGCACCAACAAACATGCTGCACACCCAATACCACACACACAGACAAACCCACACATATCCACATACACTCCAAGTGGGTGCCATGTTCACAGACATTCTGGTTGGCTCTACTTGACATGATCAATGTCCTTTCAAGTGTCCTACCCTTCTAGACGTGGCTCAGACTCATTGTTTGGGAGTCTGTACTTCACCTACCCTCTGTCTCCAAGCCCCTGTCTTACACACACTGCACACACCACAGCATTGCTACGAAACACATTCTATGCTGGGGTGTTCATTACTGGGAGTACTGGAAGGGTGCCCTTCTTCTGCCACCCCATCCCCTCAGTGGGAAGTCAACACCAGGCAGGACTGCAGGGATAACCCTGCTTATATGAAACACACGCATACACCAGCTTATCAACCATCTGACAATAACAGGCACACCTGCCATGATCCACGGCTCTCCATGCAGCTGGAGGCTTGGGCACACCCCAGAGTGTGAGTGTGAGTGTGTGTGTGGGTTTCTCTGTGTGTGTGCATCTCTCTTGGTACTAGCCAATGATTATCTTTCCAGCTGTATACTTTGCTTTCATCATAGCTTGAAACATACCTTATAATTAACAAAATATATTAATATGTCAACCAACGCTGACAGTCATCATCCCTCAGGAAACATCCCTGTGACATTGGTTTTCCAGAACTGGGGAGTGGTTTGGGGAAGTCCCCTAGAATGAAGCGTGCCCTGTACTTGTTACCTAGACTGCCTACAGCTGTAGTCACATTCATCCTGGCTTCCCAACAAGGATCAGTTGTCACTTATTTCTCGAATCCATGGGTGTAATCCCTTGGTTCATGGACTCACTGGAACGTGTCTCAAAATTTCTCACTTTAAATATGATCTGATTGGACTTTATCAAGAAAAAAATACAAATTTAAAAAAAAATTTGTCCCTGAAACTCTCCCACCTGCTCTTGTTTTCTCCTTTAATTGCTATAGGTTTTATATCGGGCAGATATGATTATCTCTATTTTATAGATTATATTCTTATGCTCTGAGAGGTGAAGTAACTTACATAAGGTCACCCAGCTCACATGTAACAGAGCAGGGATTCAAGCCTACATCTGTCTAAGAAAGTTTACTGTTCTGTTTACTGTCTCAGGCTGCCTCACTTGCGTTGATATATACCTTCACGGTGATGGCTAAGAGTTTAAGTAAGTAACAATGTGAGAAATGCTAGAAAAAGAAAATGAAAATAGAAGCCTATTAAGTTTGTACTCCTACTAGAATACTTACTTAGTTAAAAAAAATCACTATTTCTTTTTCTTCATCACAGACACTCAATTAACTTGAATGGCTCAGAAATGTGTTTCCTCTTCCTTCTATAATTTAAAAATGTCTCTATAGCTAATTAGACTTATTTTATAGGTTTTAAAAATTAATTATCTCAATATTGTTTGGAAACAAACTGAATATTAATAACATAAATAAAATATTTCTCTGTTTTATGTGAAAAATGTGAAGGAGAGATCATAGCTAAGAATGTAAATTTAGACTTCTCCCATACCTAGTTCTTTGTGACCATCTTCAGAGACAGTGACTTTGATCCTAAAAGGATTTAAGTGTCAAGACAAACTTCTGGAAAGGGCTATTGAAATAAAGTCGGGATTTAAGGTAACTGATAAATAAAGTAAAAGTCAATAAAAACAAAATCACATTGTCACAGATGCATTTACTTTTTTAAAAATTGTCTGAATTCTCTTTCTAAATGAAGTGCAATTAATTGCATGTAAAGTAAAAATAATATTTGATGTCTAGATGGCAGTCACCAAATTCCTTCAGCTCCCTTTTTGTTTCTCTTGCGCAATTCCTTACACAAGAGAACTTATCAATTTCTGCTATACAGATGAAAATGCGAAGCTGTAGATTGCACAGCTAGTTCATTTCAGAAGCCTACACTGAATCCCAGCCTTCTGATTCCAAGCCTAGTGCTTTAACTAGAAATTTTCATCTAAGTTTTGAGAGGTTCTTAATTTTAGAAATGTATGAAGGATATATGTGCAATGTGTCCTGATTCTCAGATGAGGCCAGGCCTGTGTTTGGATAAAAATCTACTGAGATAATACAAAACTGAAGTCATGAAGTGACGTGAAATTCCAATTGCCTTCCAGAACTGGGACACCTGTAATTATTTAATGCCAGAATAAGTTATACAACCTCTTCAACTCACAAATATTATACTCCTAATTAATGTTTAATATGATCTCTGGGGTGAGTGAATGGGAATCATATGAAGGGTGGGGATCCCTGATGTTGGTTCCTGCAATGCAAGTTGACACCACTGAGACTTGGCACAGGCAATAAAGAACTCGGGATGAGCCACCAGGCCCACTGCCACTGTCCCTCTTCCCACTGGCCCTGGATTGGAGCTTCCTGTGGCTTTTTAAATGATTGTTTTTATCTTGCAACTACAAGGTACATGTATTTTGAAATTAACCACAAAAATAAATTAGAACTAAGATAAAACAATAGTTTCAAGGAAACATCTCATCAAAAATTATACATCCCCAGAATTAAAAACAGTATCTTTTAGTTGATGACTTTCATAATGAATACGTCTCTTTATGGGATATAAAATTATTGAACCATACTTCAGTCAACCCACCAGCAAGTTTGGCTGATTTTTCTCTTTCATTAAATTGACCCATTATTGAACTAAGTGCACTACATATAATGACCCAACCCAAATTGCTGCTTAATTTCTGAAGTTTCTGATTGTTTATTTAGCCAATTGAGTCCTTTTTTCCTTTTAATTAATATATGATGTAGAGATTACTTTCAGTTGCTTAAATTAAAAGATTTTAATTTACCTAGCTCAGTGGTTCTCAACCTTCCTAATGCCACAACCCTTTAATACAGTTCCTGTGAGTCATGACCCACAGGTTGAGAACCTCTAGATTCTAGCTATTTCCCTCAAATTCAGCATCAAAACAGTAGCTAATACAGAATATACATATTTTAATCTGTTCAAAAATGTTGACATGACAATCTGAATATATACTTTCTTTTAGTTAATGCTACATAGGCGTATCCTGGCTTTTGAGATTCAAAATTAAGCCTTACTATACATTTAATACAAATCTTGAATTAAAATATTTTCAATTACACCAACAACTAAACAAGTAAACACTTACTGTTTGCTTAGCTTTTACAAACATCCCCCAACTTAATTTTCAATATATTAGCACCAGCATAAAAGAAGAGGAAAAAATGTAATCATATTTCCCATGGACATGGCCATGGAAATCACTGAAATACCTTGTTATTCTCTGAGCCGTCTGACAAGAAATGCTCCTCCGAGGGTTGTTACAATTCAGACATGGAAATGACTGGTTTTATAAAGCTTTGCCCCTCCCACACAGCATTTTTTTTTCTCTCTCAAGTCTCTATCCTCTGAATGATTCAACATTTTAGTCAGGAAGACATCATTAGAAAAGAAATGCTTATTTGTAAAGACATAGTTTAAGAAATGTGTTGAAGAAGGATGACATCACTCAGAAACTTAAGAATTTGCCAATCCACACCTGTGCTCCAGCACAGTATCAAGTTCCAATCCAGTCCTCCGGCTTTTGACGGACCAGGCCTGTGGGCGCTTTCTAGCATGTAAGGACAATGGGATCCCGTCCCTCTCCCTACACTAGGCAGACTCAAGTGATCTTTTGGGTCTGGGAAGGAAGGAAAAAAAATGCCTATTTTCTTCCTTAAAAATTCTCTAACTTGTTCTACGTTTTCTCAAGCTATAATCTTCTAAATAATTCTGGGTGCACCCCAATGGCCTGTCATGAGCCACATCCAAGGAACCGTCTTCATTTGCCCTTAAATCCAACATAAATCTTATCCTTTCTTAAGAGCCACTGACACATTTTAACACCTCTTGATACTCAGGTCCCTCAGGGGAGGGTTCAGGAGTCTGGCGTTCTCCACCTTGTCTCCCTTCTCATCCTCAGTCCCCTGGACAGCACCTCTGACACTATCTTTGTGACCAATCTGTTCAATTGTTTTTTTAACCACCCTGGCAGCTCCACAAGTTGGCCCAGTTTACCTAGAACTTCAGCCACGCTTCACTTCACTCGCTTTTCAGCCTCTGTTATTTCCCACCATATGGTTTCCATTCAAGTTATTCTTCTCAAGAGCAATGTCATCACTCCTTTTTTTTCCACTGATCCAAATCTGAAAAGTTTAATTCACACCCCATAACTTCTGCAGAGTCCACCTTGATGCCAAGAATCTGCAGTGAACTTCCACACAGAACTGTACCTTGCAGAGTTGAGTGTGCAATATAATAGTCTTGTGTATTCTGGCTGTTTCATATGGAGCCTCTGTCCTTAAAGAGATCATACACTTGGTTTTCCTTCAGCAGAAAAAAGCAGTGCTGAGCATCAAGTAGATTCTTGTTAAATATTTTATAATGAATTAAGATGCTAGAATTCTCTAAAGAGGCCTATTAGTTTGGTGAACAAGGATGTGACTTCTGAGACTCAGATGGTCTGATGTGAATCCTCTTTTTGCCACTTACCAGTTGTATAATCTTCCACACATTTCTCGGCCTTTGATTTCCTACATAGCTATACTATTGACTGACAACCCAAATCAACTCATTTCTATTTCCTTTCTTCTTGATTTCAATTTTCTTAGGGTATTATTCAGAGATTCCTTAATCTCAAGGTGGACGTCTACCATCCAATTCTGAGCAATGAGTTGTGGGTGAAATTTGTTGAGGAATGTTTAGAAAATACAAAAAAAAAAAAAAACTTTACATTTTGCACCAACTCCTGCTACCTGACTTTGAGCACAGTCGTATTAGAGTGAGAGGCAAGAAGAAGCTACAGCCATATTTCAATCATTACAGGGAAGTGGGAGAACTTACAAGGATGCCAAGTGAAATCCCTGACATCCAAGAGCTCCTAAGCCTGTGCCAGAAACTACCTACCTCCAATTTTTATTCCTACTATTGTTGTTAAATAAGACATAAGTCTGTATCATTTAAGCATCGTTAGACACTTGAGATCCTCTGTCATTTACAGCCAAAAGGATTCCTGAATAACACAGGCTTTTGTGAAAAGCCAGTAAGGTAATGTTTGTCAAGATCTTAGCAGATTGTCCTTGGTATGGGAAGGGCTGAGTAACTTCACTAATCCATTACAAAGTGACTGTTGGAGAGGTCAGGTTTCAGAGTTGCCTTCCTGCCTACATTAAAGAACTTTTACAAGCTCATTCTGAGAAGATAAGACTTTCATATGTCAAACAAGGAGAGAAAGTTGTAAAACACGGTATGTAATTAAAATAAGTTGAGTAATGTTAATTGTATCTATCCTAGAAAGAGAGAAAAGTATTGATTACATGTGTTAGGGCCTTGAGGAAAGGGTTGAGATAAATGAAAAGATGGAAGATAGTAAGAGGAAGGCACTAAAATTACAAAAGTGGGGTCATTGACTAACTTTCTGAGGTCTGCCTGGAGCAGAGATGGTACTATAGGGGTTGACAGGAGAAGAAACAAGACATCTTATAGAGGGGCCTCTGATAGCATGCTGAGCTGAGAGCTAATCTAAAGGCAGTCTACTGTAAACTCTGGAGAAGGTCAGTGGCCTATCAAAAGTGATGCTTTAAGAAGAAAAATCTGAGATTACAGAACAGAAAGACCCCAAAGGGTGGAAAACCTATCATAAGACCATAGCAGTAAGCCCACCAATAGCGCAACTAGAAGAAATGGCACAGCCACTACAAGTGTTCCTTTGTTCCTTACCATTATGAAATGCATAGATTGCACTTTCTCAAATAATCTGAAGTGGCACAGGCAGTAATTGTAGGGTGTATCACTTGTATGGGGGCTGAGAATATATCTTCTAGGAAAATCATAAATGGAAGAAAGACCCAAACAAAATTATATAGGCAGTATGCTCTCAATCATATAAATAAAATATGTACAGAAGAAATATAATGAAGCAAATATGTCAAAATATAGGATGTTTATTTCTGGGTAAACTTTCTAGATTCATCATTTTCTTTCTTTATACCTTAAAAATTTCTCACCTTTTCTGTAATGAGCAGGCATTACTTTAAAATCAGAAATATAAAAATAAATAAATACATACATATATAAAATTAAAATCAGAAATACATTATTAAATTTTCTATATTGAGGTATTTTTTTGTCCCCACTATCCCTGCAATGAATCATGTACAAAGGGAAAATGATATACAAAAGAAGAAAACAACTTTATGAGTAAAGGTCTAATATTGAGATGTGAATACACTATCTTTTTCTTTTCTTTGAATCACCTATCCAAATGAAATTAAAGAGCCTCTCTGGTTAACGTTTCAGTGCCCGTCTCTTCTGCTAGATGGTAGCAGTTATGAATTCCAAGACTGTGATTGTTTTCCTCAATGGCCAGAAGAGGCACTTGGCTCATAGGTACTCATTAAGTGATTGCAAAATAACTTACTGATGTTGAATACATGGCAGTGCCTTTCTCTGAATGAGCAACCACCATTACTTTCATAATTTCCCGTATTACATGATTTTCTGATAGATGAGAAATGTATGAATTAGAAAAACTCATCTCTGTGTCATTGGTAATATCACCATTGACATTATTCCAAATATGATACAATTATACATCAAAATGGATGTCCAATTTTGACCTAAAATTCCATATAACTTTGTTTTATTAATAAATTTCAGTTATATTTATTGAAACATGGTCAGTGTATAGCAAAGATCATTAATATTAATTAGCCTAAGTATTGGGATAACACAGTTCATTCTGAAAACTTAAGTTGCTGTTTTAAACAAGACCAATTGGAGGGGGAGGCAGTCATCTTTATGGTGTAAATTTTGGGGTACATTGGCTAAAATATTCTCCAATATATACTTCTTGAAATATCTTTATCAGAGAATAAACATTTCCTTTATAATAAACAATAAAACTTAGCATAGGGCGGCACCTGTGGCTCAAGGAGTAAGCCACCACCTATATACCAGATGTGGTGGGTTCAAACCTGGCTCCAGCCAAAAACTGAAAAAAAAAAAAAAACTTAGCATATTAATGGTTCTAGGAGAAATAATACATGCATGTAAATTCCCAAGAAGAGGGCTTTGAAGGGAAAAGCATGGTCAGGGATGAGTTTCAGGGTGTGTAAAGAGGATAAGCAAAAGAATGAGAAGGCTTTGAATAGGGTGGGCCTACGCCACAGAAGGGAAGGGCCTGAGATCCTGGGCAGCAGAACCAAACCTCTCCTATTTTAGGATATGACCTTGGGCCAGACATGAGTATGAGAAAGTTTGCGCATGAAACAAGCTTCATCAGGGAGTATAACACCTCTGTCAGAGTATTTATCCTGTTACCAAGTGACAACCCCAACAGAGATGTCAGACTGATAGGTAGCAGGAACAAAAATCTAGTGTGCTATGATTCAGGCAATAACCTTCCTAAGACTTGTCATGCCAAAAGCATGCAAGGGAGCCCACGTGCTCACAGCAGCCTCAGGATGCTTTGTGAATCATGAATTTACTCATCATATACACCATGTGAAACTCTGTACTGACAGTGGAGCATTCCCGTCAAGGGTCTAATGATAGAATATTGACCTTCTATAGCCTTAATTCTATGCATCACTCAACTCTTTATCATCCTCATGGATTCAATATGAATAAGTAGATTATTTATATAACTTAACAAGTCTTCAATTAGTCTCTCTCTTATCTAACATGTGTCTAGAACATTCCAGCCAATGTTCTATGTCTAGGAAAAGTAGCCCATTTCAGCATCAACTTTCATAAAGCATATGTACTTAGAAGATAACACATAACTACATAATCATAACAAACATTCCAAATCCAGGTGTCAATTACTTCTGTTTTATCCTCTCATGAATTTCTGTGCCTTTTTTCATTATGGGTGGACAAAAGGCTAGAGACCAATGAACACTTGCTACAAAACTACATACATGCCTTGCCCACAGATTTGGTCCTATGTAACATGAATGGGGGAATCCCTTGTTTTCTAAAAAAAGGAAATATTGAAGAAAAATTAAATGAATTTTGAGATTGTCATGTATTTTATCTCAGGGTTGGTCCAGAGAATTTTCATTGCCTTCCAATCATAGCAGCCTTATTTGGATTTGTGTAAAAATGAGGAGGAGGCAGAAGAAATGATTGCTCAGTTCTTCCCCTGTTAATTAGTCATAATACACTGAGTGCAGGGCAGGAAGAAGAAAATGTAAATGGGATATGAGTGGTGGGTGAGGGAGACAACGAAAGAAGACAACAAAAGCGCCTACGGGTCTATCTGCAGCCAAGACCCCTCCCTGGTCATGAATGCTCCAGTTTCCACCATCCAAAGATTGACACACAATGTCTTCATCATTTTCCCAGACCTATTTCTCCTCATCTACTTCCCATCTGTCTACCAGTCATCCAAGTAGAAATAGAAGCAACATCCTTGAATCTTTCCTTTTTATCTACCATGAAACAAGCCCAAACCATTTTAGTTTCACATTACTTTTTGGGTCAATATGCTCCTCTTTTGTCTAAAAGTATTGCCCTGGCTCTGGTCTTCATAATCTTTCATCATCCTTGGCCTGATCGCTGAGTCTTGTCCCTTAATCTAGAAATTCAATTTACTAACAGTATAAATCTGAGTTAACCATAAACCTTTTAAAATCCTTCAAGCAGTCTCCCTTAAATATGGGATATCTGGGTTTGCATGAGTTTAAAGCCATCTCTGATATGGTCCCCCTCCAATCACATTAAATTAAATATTCTACCTAAAATCTTTATCACAATATCTAGCACAGAGTAGGTGCTCAGAGACTGGTAACATTTATGGTTACTACTCCTTTTACCTTTATTTACTGCACCTACAAATCTGCATCCAAATTCTGCTTTTACATATTTATTTATCCTGTAAGGCTCTTGAGAATAGAAACTGTATATTTCATTTTTTCAACACAGAGCACTTTGTATAAAAGTGAAAGTCTTGAGGCAAACTCTGTTATGGTCCATTATTTCACTTCCAAGAAGCACAGTCAACAATATCCCCTCTGATTCACCAGGCAAGTTTCAACATGCTCAGCTTATCAGTGTTGCTGAGAGGGTTTCATTTATTTCCATCTGTGTGGAGTTTATGTTTCTTGATTTTTGTGTATCTTGCAACTTTCATAATGACACATGTATACTCATTGGGGATGCCCACTTAATATTTTTGAAACTAAACTGAAAACAAAATTTTGTATTCAAAATTTGGTCCTCCCTAGTTCTATTGAGATAGCTTCAAAGTATCACCTTTCCTCTATCCCCTGTTTGCTAGAAGGTAGAAAACTGCCTTCCAGCACAGGAAGCAGTGGAGGATGGGTCCCATGACCTGTGATCTGAATGGTGGGACCCAGGGCCTTGGAGCTTGGAGAAGTCTAAGGACAGGTGCTGGAGCTGAACAGAAATTCTGCTCTCGGCTTGACAATAGACACCGAGAGCACAAGGCCAGTGGCAAGGGAAATATCTGTCCTACTCCTGGATTTTATTAAGGGTTGTCCAAGAGCTGAGACCCCAAGAGTTCTGAGCTGTAAGAATGAAATACCATGGAAGAAGGGAAAATAAACAGAGAGGATGGTAAGGGGTAAAGGCAACAGAGGAAAGTCATAAGGAAAGCTACTCAACCCTCCTTAATTTTCTATGTTTTGTCTTAGAAACTTCTCTATAAACAAACGTAAATAAAACTTTTAGTGGGGAAAAAAACCAACTTTGGAAGATGCTATTACACTATACCCAAGGTAATTACATATGATTGGCAAGAACACTGGCTTCAGAGTAAGAAATAATTTAAATGATTTATGTATTTGACATTTAAGTGACTAGTCAAATGAGATCAAAACTCAGAATGCTTCAGATTCCCATCAGGCCAGGACTTGTGAGGGCCTATTTTTTCCCCCTGACTTTTGGTTCTAGATACTTAATCTAGCTCTTCAAAGCTCTTATTTATTGAGGCTGAATCAAAGAAATTAATATGGACTGAAACACATTGTCTCTCGGTGAATTTTTACTCTTACCACCCTTCTGACATTATTTCAATCATATCTCTTGGAGACTTCAGTGTTCTCGCCCATATATTTGTTACTTTATCATAAAAATGTTGCTCACTCATTTCTCACACAAGCACAGCACAATATTGAGTAGGATAATTTAAATTTTCTATAAACTGTCTTCTTAGTGCTCAGTGACTCTCAGACTCATCAGAACTGACTATGTATACTGTACGTGTCACGTCTCATCAAGGTGTGCTAAGAAATGCAAATACGTGGGGTGAGAGGGAACAAATAGAGTTCTAGACTTTTCCCTAGTATTCAACCATGTGTATGTTTGTGACCATCTTTTAGAGTTACAAATGTTTCACTACCCCTTACTCTATGACAAATTCCTATTTTCCTGAGCACGAATATGTAAAGCCCATTTCAAAAAAAAATTTTGAAGGTTTTAGCATCAATAAAGAACCTTTGGTCATCATATTTTTCAAATGAAGAGTCATGACCTCTCAGCTCGCAAACTGTGACCTATATTGAAATTACGTTGCACAATTTTCTAATATGGCCTCATAATCTTGAAGCAAGATCCTCTTTCTTCTTATCTTATTAATAATGTGGAAATATAAACACACATCCTGTATTTCCAAATTTTCTGATATAGTCACTTAAAATATGATATTATTCATGGGTTCTAGGACTGCTGGGTAAAATGATGAAGTAGCAGAAATTTGAAAAGAAACATATACTGCAGAAGTAAAACCAAATCAAGGTTATTATAAATAAAATAATGTAGATGAAATGTTAGACAGAAGGTCTAATCATAGTAAGCACTTGAGGATGTTATTATCCATATTATTATTACACTGTTGGTCATGTTCTACACTAGAGGATCCTACTGAAGTCTAATAACAGCTACATAATCCCAGATGGGCCACTTACCTTCTTTGGGCTTCCCTTTCCTTGAATTATCATGGTCTTATACAATTTATGAAATGCTTCAATGTACATGACCTTATTTAATTTTTTTCAACAACGTTTGAGTAAGATAAATGACTTCTATACACCTGAGGAAGCAGACACATAGAGTAGTCAAGGGATGTGCCTCATTGTTAATGAATTGTGAAATAGAAGTAGGTGTGATTCTCTTTCTGTGATTGCTTAAAGGGCTGTTAGAACCTCAGAGACAAAAGTAATGTCTTCTTCTGGATTTCCTCAGCGCCTGGCAACATAATTAGCACAAGGCAAGTCCTTAATAAATATGCTAAATTGGATCTTCCCCTGACCATGCTGCCTCTAACAAGACAGTTTTGAATATCCCACCTCTGCTTGTGGCCGAGGTTTGCTCTGGATTGGGGTGCTGCCAAAAAGTGGAAGGAGTACTAGACCTTGATTGACATCTCAGTAAATCTTATCTATAGGGAGGGAAGACTAGATTGAGGGTAAAATTGTAAATGCCAAAGAAGTAGTAATCATTTGGGGGTTAGAGAGTGGGTATTTGGCATTTCATGGCAGTGATGCTTCTATCTGGACTTAGTCAAAACTGTGAGATAGCTTTATATTGTCTTATTTTATCATAGTCCCAGAGTAACCTGGAGTTGGTATTTTGTGACATGGCATATGTCTAATGGGAAAATAGCATGGCCTAGCTCTGTCAACCCAGCTTCCAAAGATAGAAGATGCTGCTTTTTTTTTTCTCTTTAGCTGAAAAATAGCATTTATTTTTGAAGCAACACACACACTTGAGGATTGTGTAATGTTCTAAAGAGGTTACAAAAGATGACATCTCATCTTTGTGGATCCAAGCCAACTTGTTTAATTAATTTCTCCTAAGGGACGAGCCAATTCTAAGTATTACTATATTTGGTAGGTTGGTTGGTTGACAGGTTGGTTGGACTTGAGGACAATGATCATATTTGGTACATTAGGCTTTGTTACAGTATTGTGTTTATAATTTGCTTTATTTTTATTTAGATTAAAACCAATCACACATGTAATTTTTCCTCTCATATTTCTCATTTCTTTAAGACAATTTCTTAAAATTTCTATAGTTAATTCTTTGGTATTTACCGCCATACCTTGCTACTTCTTAAACAGTTTCACGCATCAACTACTTCTCTTACACCCAAGAACTTTTCCCATCCTTCCATATATGAAAACTTCTGTAGTAACATCAAACTTTTAGGTAATATTTATAGTTTACATTATTGTGAATATGTCCATGGAATTCACAGTATTCTGTAATTACTTTCTGCATGTTTTGTTTCCCTAGCATTATTAATTATCATAGGTTTTTTTTTTAATTTGGTTAGTTTCTATTAGCACTGATCACTAACTTGACCACAGTGCCTCTCTTTACTGTATAAATCTTATTTAAATCTTAACGCATTCAAACGCTTAAGGGATCTAATTTTTCATTTTCTTGAAATAATCACGCTCAGAACTTCTGACCTGCTTCAGATTGAACTGGGTTGCTCTCCAGGACCCTGACGGTCTGACTACTTATGATGACAGAATTATGAGGATCCCTTTACCTCTCTCTTTGATTGGAATCTTTCTCTTACATCCACATCATCCTTTTCACAGTTCCCTGACTCATTTTTGCCCAGCACACGCTTCAGCAGCTACTCAAGAAACAAGACATTGGGAGACACTTTATAAGGTCTTAAAAGTTTGAAAATATCGTTCCCTGTTACCAAATTGGCAGTTTGGTGATTATATAAAATTCTAGGTTAAAAGATACTGTCCCTCCAAATTGAAGGCCTTTTCTATCATAGTCTAGCCTCTAGTCTTGCTATTACAAAGCCCAATGTCATTCTAATTTCTGGTCTTTGGTATGTGACTTAATTTTGGTCTCTGGAAGCTCAGAGAATTTCTGTTTCCAATGCATTGAAATTTCAGCAGTGTCCCTTAGGATAGGGACATGTCATTTAGTCCTGAGAAATTTTTTTGAAGTATTCCATTTTGTTTTTCTAATTTATTCCTTAATATTTTCCAGAGCACTATCTAATGCATGGGTGAGAAAGTTGCCATTAATTTTCATTTCTGCAGGTTCTTCCCCATCCCATTCTCTGCCTTTTTATTCCTACCTGAAGCACACTCCCCTGAAATTATAGTAATCATTTTTGAGTTTGATTTTCATATCTTTATCACAAGAAATCTACCCAAACAGTAAATTGTTTATTATTCTTTCTGTGTGTGCTTCATAAATAATTGACATTATCTTATAAATAGTCCAGAGTATGGGTCAGCAAACTTGTTTGTTAAAAAGCCAGACAGTAAATACCTTAGTCTTGATGGACCATAAGCTCTCTGTTGCCATTATTCGTCTCTGCCAGGTGGTGGGTATGCAAGTGTAAACAAATAAGTATATCTGTGTTCCAATCCAATCTTACTTATACAAATGGGTGGTGGGTTATAAGCTATAGGTTGCTGACTCCTGCTTTAGAATAACACTGAACATGTGTATAATAAATACAAGAGTTTCTCTAGGGTATATACTAAACAATGCCAAATTATTTATTAAAATGTTACACATTCTATGGAGTATTCTGGATCTTGGTTTTGCTATTCTTCATTATGTTTTTTAAATTTGCTTCTTGGTCTCTGAGCAGCCATTGAAGGGGTAGGAACTTCGGGTCTGTGTGTATATGTGTGTGTATGTGTGTGCGCGCGTGCGTGCGTGCGTGTGTGTGTGTGCGCGCGCTAGTGTGTAGACAAGGAGGTGGGGGTAGCTGAGTTAGAGTCCCAACTCCTTGGACTCCATTTGCTATTCTCTTCTTTCTCCCCCGCACCTATATGGTAGTAGTGGGCGTTTATATTTGC
>CAUYON010161050.1:0-25761 GCA_963573935.1 Arctocebus calabarensis
GAATAAGATTGCAACACCAGCTTTTTTCTGTTTTCCATTTGCCTGAAATATGGATGTCCATCCCTTCACCTTGAGTCTAGATTTATCTTTTAAGGTAAGGTGTGATTCTTGTATACAGCAGATATCTGGTTTAAGTTTTTATATCCAGTCAGCCAGCCTGTGCCTCTTTAGAGGGCAGTTTAACCCATTCACATTTATAGAAACTAAAGACAAGGTATACGGTTGTGGAGTAGGGAATGTAGGACCTTTCGCCATTGTAGATTTCAGCGTGTGCTTCAAAGAATCTGCTTGCGTTACTTTTATGGTGGGGGTTTGTGCTAGTCTTTATGGAGGATAGGTCTGAGGATATCCTGGAGAGCTGGTTTGGTTATAGCAAATTTCTTCAATATATGGATGTTGTTAAAGTATTTAATTTCTCTGTCATATATGAAACTTAGTTTGGCTGGATAGAGGATCCTGGGTTGAAAGTTATTTTGTTTTTAGGAGGTTAATGGTCAGAGTCCACTCCCTTCTCTTTTGGAATGTTTGAGCAGAGAGATCTGAAGTAATTCTAATATTCTTCCCCTTGTATCTAATGGATTTCTTGCATCTGGCTGCTTTTAGAATCTTCTCTTTCATGTTAACTTTAATGAAATTAACTACAATGTGCCTGGGGGATGTCTTATTCGGGTTAAGTTGTGCTGGGGTTCTGAAACTATCTGCTATCTGAATTTCAGAGTCTCTAGGTATGTCTGGAAAATTCTCTTTCATAATCTCAAGAAAAAGGGACTCTATGTCCTGTTAAGCCAGAGCATCACTTTCAGGTATCCCTGTAAGACGAATATTGGTTTTCTTTCAGTTATCACAGAGTTCTCTGAGAGAATGATCCGTTTTTGCCTTCCATTTCTCTATCTCTTTGAGCATTTGGGAGCGTTCAAAGTCTCTGTCTTTGGTGTCAGAAATCCTTTCTTCAGCTTGCTCTATTCTGTTGCTGAGGGCTTCTACTGTATTTCTCATCTCTTTGAGGGTTGCAACTTCTTGTCTCAATGTGTCGAGATCTTTGGTCATTTTGTCTTTGAATTGGTTGAATTCTTTTTTTTTTTTTTTATTGTTGGGGATTCATTGAGGGTACAAGAAACCATGTTACACTGGTTGCATTTGTTGAGAAAAGTCCCTCTTACAATCGTGTTTTGCCCCCAAAAGGTGTGGCACACATGAATTGGTTGAATTTTTGAGACATCTTCTGAATTAATCCTATAATCTCTACCTCCGTATTTGTTTCCATTTTATTAATCTTGTTTGCAATCCAGATTCTAAATTTGATTTCAGACATCTCTGCTATCTGTTTGTCGATGGGATGGTTTGTCATTTTGGGGGGGAGTTGCACCGTTCTGTTTATTCATGTTGCCAGAGTTTTTCCGCTGGTTCCGCCCCATGTTTGTTTTTCAGTTTTTAGCTATATGAGCAGGACAGTGAAATTGGACTGGAAACTTCTACGGTTGCGGTTGACCAGCCCTCCACCTAGGCACTGGTGTGGTGACTACAGCCTTTACAGTTCAATAGTTCCAGACCAATTGTAAATGCAGACAATCTGGATTGTGGATGAGTTGGAGTTCTAGACTTCCAATTCGGGGTAGGGGGTAAACTGAAGGATCAAGGTGGCAAGGAAAACATTTACAACACCAATCACATTGAGAGCAAATGGGCTAATACATTTGTAAAAGGGCTACCAGACACATAAGCCCACAGATGCACCCACAGTCAGAAACATCGACATACAAACAAAACATAACAAACAACCAGTCAAAGAACAACAGCTAAGAAGAACAACAAAAAATAGAATTCTACAATAAAAATGATTCTTGTAAAATACTTGAGAAAAGAGAAGAAGAAAAACCTCTAACAAATATGATATAAGCACTCTTAGAAGCTATAGGGAGGGAAGAAAAGGAAGGGGAGAGAGAACAAAGAAATTAACACGGGAGAGGAAGAAGACATGTACAATTGAGAATAGAAGATAATAAAAATAGCCTAAGAAAAGAAAGTGAAATAAAAAATTATTTATCAATGGTGCCTCCAAGAAAAGGATATTAAAAAAAACCCTCAAAAATATTGTTCTTGTATATATATATAGAAATAAAGGTCTTTATGTATGCTGTTGATGTCAACTTAAGTGGAATTAATTTATAATGCAATATACTTTGTGGACACCAGATGGCGCTGTGAGTGGTTCCCAGGCATATATGTGATTCACCAATTATAATGTTACTATGGAAACCACACTATCTGGCCAGTCCCCATTTTTGGAGTTTCTCCGCCAGTTTGCGTTGGAAAAGGTGCTTTATTTTGGGTGCTCAGCACCAAATGACACTTCCATCCGACCTCCAACTCTCAACCTCCAACTTTGGTGCATGAGTCATCCCAAAACTCTCCACTCTGCCCTCCCACTCTCTCGCAGTCTGGCAACAGCAATTGGCTGTGAGAGGGGAGCTCGCAGAGGCAGTGGGAGAGGGGCTCACGGCACCTGCGGGAGAGGGACTTGCAGCGGCTGTGGGAGAGGGATTCTCAGTGGCTGCAGTTCGCAGCAGCCGCAGTGGCGGCTGGCGGCGGTTGCTGTGGCTGCAGTTTGCAATGGCCGAGGCAGCTGGAGGGGAGGGCGTTCCTGCAGGGCTGTTGCTGCCACTTTGAACTGCTGCTTTTTCTCCAGCTGAAGTGGTTGGGGGCCTTCTTTGCCAACTTCCACAGTTCAAAGTGTCTTTTCCACACCCCAGAATCCCGTGTCCCCTGCACAGTCAGGCTTCACCAGGATTCCCCGCCTGGTATAGAGCTGACAAATCACCTGTTCTCAATGATCTGGGGAAAAGGCCCTTGCCATTTTGGACATTCCAATATGTCTGTCTGGCAGAGTCCGGTCCCTTCAGCTCATGCAAGGGCTGCCTGGGTCTCCGTGGATCCTAGCAGCACCCCTTTCTGGTCTTCAAACTCTGAGATCCACGCTTCTGTGGAATTTTCTCCAATTAGGTCTTGTAAGTTGCGACCTGCTGTCCTCCCTGTGGGAGGGGCTGGCTGCCCCTCTGCCTGGGCAGGGGGAAACGGTTTACAGCAGTTTCCACGGTTATGAACTATATTTCAAACACAACAAACCACCAAATCGCTGTGCATCTCCAGCTGCCCATCCACTCTACTAGTTCACACAGGGAAAGATCCAGAGCTCCCACCCTCTCACCTGCTGACCGGGGAGAGATGGGCTACCAGACCGTCTCTGCCGCCATGTTCCAGAACCGCCCTATACCACAGTTTCTTAATCTATTCATGGGTTGATTGTACATCTTGGCCATTGTGAATTGAGTTCCAATAAACATTCTAGTATAACTGTCCTTGTGATAAAATGATTGTTTTTCTTCTAGGTAAATACCTAGTAACGGGATTGAGGGATCAAATGGAAGGTCTACTTCTAGTTCTCTGAGGATTTTACGTACTTCTTTCTCCAGAGGATGTATTAGTTTGCAATCCCACCAACAGTGTAAAAGTGTTCCCTTCTCTCCACATCCACATCAGGATTTGCAGCTTTGGGACCTCATGATGTGGGTTAGTCTCACCAGGGTTATGTGATATCTCAGGATGTTTTTTATTTTCATTTCTCTGATGCTTAGGGATGATGAGCATTTTTTCATCTGTTTGTTGGTCATTTGTCTGTCTTCTTGGGAGAAAGTTCTGTTCATGTCTCTTGTCCAATGATATATGGGATGTCTGCTCTTTTCTTGATGATTAGTTTGAGGTTTCTGTTGTTTCTTGTTATTAGCCCTTTGTCTGAATCATAACAAGCAAATAATTTCTCCCATTCTAAATGTTGTCTATTTGCTTTCATTTTTGTGTACTTAGCTGTAGAGAAGCTTTTTAACTTGATCAGGTCCCATTTATTTATTTTGGTTGTTGCATAATTGCCAATGGGGATAATTCTGAACTAGTACAAATCCAGTGGAGCTGCTGAGGATGGCTGAGTAAGTTGTATGCTACACAAGGGCATCTGGCAAAGGGGTCTCAAATCTAGCCCCCAGATTGATCATTATGCTGTTGCTTTTGCTTGTTTCAATAAATGTTAGCACTAGGATCCAGATCCAGTGCATTTGTTCAAAGTTCGATCACATGCACTGTAGAGTAACTTGTAGAAAAGGGGGTATCTACAGATGCCCCCTTTTATAATAACCTATAAAAAAGTCTTCATTCATCCACAAAGATCAAGGACATAGAGAACACCTATGAAAGAGCTACCAGCCTCCACCCACTCTGTACTTCAGAAACTTCTCCTTACTGGGACTTCTCCCTGGATCCCACACCCCCAAATCCTACCCCAGTGTCCTCTCCTGCTGGTCTCATTGAGTGCTGCCCCTATGTGCTAACACTTCTGTACCCAGAACTTACTTGTGTTTACTCATTTGGCTCCACCCTGCTGGCTAGCTCTCCAGGAGAAAAAAAAAATCTTTCAATGGGTTTGCTAGGTGGTGAAAGATTTCAATCTCCCAAGGGAATAGTAATAAATAAAGTTTATCCAACTTCCTTTGTGCTTCATTTCATCTTTATACCAGTGGTAAAGAGGTATTTTTAATCCCCATTTTTTTAGGAGGAAACCAAGACTCTGGGGGTTTAAATAATTCCTCTAGGGTCACATAGTTTGTAATAAGTGGATAAACCAAATTTCAAATTTGGGCAATTTTCCTCCACACTCCTTGCTCTTAAACATTGTTCAAGACTATTCCAAGTACAGAATCTTTTCACACTGCCCCTGCTGTATTTCTGGATATAGGGAAAATTTCTGGAAAACTGAAAGGGGTTTTGTTCAATGCACCTTCATATTATGCCACACAGATCAGTGTTTTTCAAAAAGTTGTTCAAATAATATTTTCAAGCAACTTAATTGGTCATGAGCATTTCAAAAGCTGAATATACTATAAATGAAAAATGAAGGTTTTGAAGTAAGAAGTAAAAGATAATACAGTGGAAAAGTAAATACCAGATGGCATTGCATATACAAAATGCAAGCACTGTATCATGACATTTTGTTTTAATTTTGCATGTGTGCATATACTTAGGCATATATTTACTAATAAATATGTTCTGTGAAAGTCTATATGCAATGTACTTTAAATTAAGAGTCAAAGTCCAGTGCGTCTGCCTTGTACAGTGCTGGATGAATTTGCTTCCTCATATATCTGGTGCCAAGTGAAATGGAGTCTAAGTATATGGCTCTGGGTCACCCCAGCTGGCCTGAGCTCACTCCAGCTCTCTGCTTCTGCCTCTTGCCCTGACTTTTAGGGAAACAGAGACTTTGCAGTCAAAGCTGGGCTCTCAGGGGATGCTCTCTTCCCTCTCCCTATTTCTCTCTCCTTTAAGAACACCCTGAAGGCAGTGTAGCAACTTAGCCCAGCCTTACCCCCGGGGAACTCCTAAATTGACAGGATACAAAAAATATGAAATAATTACTTTTTTTTAAAAGGTGTGTCACTTAACTATTAATAGCATTAATGCGAGCCCCTTCAGTACATAGGAACAACTAAGTTAGACCCTAGTTAGCAAGAATTGTTTAAAATAGAGTACAGGATGATGTTGCCATTAAGACCAATCTAATGGTAATCTGTGAGCAGTATTGTGAATTACAAAGTGAATCTGAAGAAATGTGAAGAGTAAGATTCACACTCTTTGTTCCAACCATCACAATTCCTATGAGTTATGACTCAGTCTGTAAGATGTTTAAGGCCAGGACTGCTGTTTTTGGTCCTTGGCCAATCATCATGAAAGTGAACATTGGTTAGTACATAGTAACTCAGCAAATGAAGACATTCTCGTAATCTCTTTGACATGGATAAATACATATATAATACTCATAAAAACCCTATAAATTAGGTTGTATTATTATCCTCATTTTTCAGATGGGGAAATTGAGGTTGAGATTATTGGTAGGCAAGTTCTATTGATTGCTGCAATAGAGTGACTACAAGAATCACCTCAGTTCTTTCTCACTTGTATCCACACCCCTTGCAATGTGACTTTGTCACTCTTTCCATAGAGGGGTGGAATCTAGTTCCATACCCCTTGAATCAGGGCTGGCTTTGTGATTTTTTTGGCCAATAAACCTAGTGGCTGTGACTGCGTGTGTGGAAGGTATGCCTCAAGAGACTGCAGTTTTTTGCTTTCTATTTCAAGCTCCTGCCTCCATTGTGAGAATAAGCCTGAGCTAGTCTGCAGGAGGATGAGTGATTACATGGAGTGAAGAGCTGTGATGAGCCATCCCGGCTGAGGCTATTCTAGACCTGCTAGTCCACCAACCAACTGAGTATGGAAACATGAGCAAGCCCAGCCAAGACTGGCTGATCCTGGCCCAGATTAGCAAAACTATCCCACTGATCCATAGATTAATGACAAAAAAATTGTTTTTTTGGCCCCTGGTCCCTTGGGGTAATACATTGCTCCATTACAGTGGCAATACATAACAGGTAAAGTTGCCTACCTATAGTTATTTATTCTCTTTTCTTTGAGGCTAAGTCTGCTTCCTATGACAGGTTTAAAGGCCAGACTTCCTTGAAAACTTCCTTTGTAGTTGGGGTGATCCAGTTCTGGCAGATGTATAGGGAAGTCAGCTTGAGGGGGATGTTCATTTGAGGTAGGGGGTGCTGGTTCTGATAACGTTTTCCTTTCTGAAAAGCAAGAGGCTGGCAGTGAGACATAGGCCTTCTCCTTTCATCTCTATCTGCTAGAATTAGAAGGGAAACCTGTAGATAGGTCCAAATGGCTGTAGTCTCACAATAAAACTTTCATGAATGAGGGGTTGCTTCTTACGGTTGAGCACAGAAAATAACTTCTTGACATGAACACTACTGCTAGTGAAGAGTCTGTGAACATTGTTGAAATGACAAGAAGGATTCAGAATATTCCATGAACTTAGTTGATAAAGCAGGGACAGGGTTTGAGAGGATTAATTTCAACTTTGAAAGAGGTTCTGCTGTAGGTAAAATACTGTCAAATAGCATCACAAGCTACAGAGAATTCTTTTGTGAAAGGAAGAATCAATAGATGTGGAAGACTTCATTGTTGTCCCATTTTAAGAAATTTCCAAAGCTACTTCCACCTTCAGCAACCAGTACCCTGATGAATCAACACCATTAACATCAAGACAAAACAAGATTAGCCCACATCACAAAATCCCAAAACCAGAGATGTTGACATGGATATGGAGAAAAGGGAACACTTCTACATTGCTGGTGGGAATGCAAACTAATAATGTTCCTTTTGGAAAGATGTTTGGAGAATGCTAAGGGATCTAAAAATAGACTTTCCATTTGATCCTACAATTCCTTTTCTAGGTATATATCCAAAAGACCAAAAATCACACTGTAAAAAAGATAATTGCACCAGAATGTTTATTGCAGCCCAATTCATAATTGCTAAGTCATAGAAAAAGCCCAAGTGCCCATCAACCCACGAATGAATTAATAAATTGTGGTATATGTAAACCATGAAATATTATTCAGCCTTAAAGAGCTGGAACATATTCTTCTTAGCAAAATATCTCAAGAATGGAAGAAAAAATATCCAATATACTCAGTCCTACTATGAAACCAATTTGTAGCTTTCATATGAAAGCTATAACCCAATTATAGTCCAAGAAGAAGGGGAAAGGGGAGAAGGGGGGAGAAAAGGGAGGTGGATGGGTGGAGGGAAGGTAATCAGTTGGACCACACCTACAGTGCATCTTACAAGGTACATGTGAAATTTACTAAGTGTAGAATGTAAATGTCTTAACACAATAACTAAGAAAATGCTATGAAGGCTATGTCAACCAATTTGATGAAAATATTTCAAGTTGTATATAAAACCAGCACATTGTACCCCATGATCGCATTAATGTACACAGCTATGATTTAATAAAATTAAAAAAAAATCAAGACAAGACCCTCCTCCAACAAAAAGATGACCATTCACTGAAGGCTCAGTGTCATTCACATTTTTTAGCAATAAAGTATTTTTAACTAAGGTGTGTATATTATTTTTTAAACATAATGCCTATTGCTCACTTAATAGACCACATGATAGCAAAAACGTAACTTTTATATGCACTGGGAAACAAAACATCCGTGTGACTTGCTTTACATGTTGGCTGCATTGTGGAGGTCTGTTTTGCGGTTGCTCAGAGGTGTGCCTATACCCTCCTACCCTGGGTGGTCAAGTCCTTTTGTCCAGGCTCCCTTCTTCTTTCCCTGAAATCTGATTTCTAATGACTCTCTCTGGGGAGCAATGATGTCTCTCAGCTTAGTCCTTTTCATGTGTCAGGGCTTCTGATATTCTTTATACACACCTGTCTAATCCCCACTCTTCTGTGGGTCTCTTAGGCCAACCCTGTCTTTGGCCACCCACACTCAAGTGTTTCCATTACTGTACTTATGTATCCCCTTTCTTGTTATATAGCTGGAGAAAATCTTGGGTAGATCAATCATAACTTTTATATTAAAAAACTACAGTCCTTCCATTTTCCTTCCTTCCCACATCTGATCCCACAACTTACAAAAAAACTCCAGTATGAAATTTGGAGGTGGAGAAAATGAGAGAACGTCCAGAGGGATTTGTATTTTTGAAAAACATTGAACACTCTGTGTTTATCTTCCAGCAGAGAGAAGGACTTAGAGAGAGCCATTGTTCACCTGGATATCAGCACTCAGGATTAAAATTTGAACTTCTTCCTCAAAACATTGCACCTGACAGGCAAACTGATTTTATTTTATTTTATTTTATTTTTAAGTAGAAAAGACCTCCCTGATCCTGAAGAAAAATTTATACCTTTTGGTTAGAAGACCCTGTAGGGGTCCAACATTTTGAGGGAATGTCTTCCCTTTTCTGTGTTACCTATAAATGCCAATTGGACCTAGCAGGGATAAAAATGCTCTATGCAGAATCCTCAGCTTGAGTCTTACCAAAAGAGAAAAAAAAGTGGTGAGAGAGACATAAAACTGCCTTCTACTATTCCTCAAAAGACATACACAATGATATAGATTTGATGTCAGTATTCCAATTGCCTTGCTGACTGACCAGGCATGTTCCCTGTGCTATAAGGGACTGTACTTTCTCAGGCTGCTTGGAGGACCTGCAAAGTCCATGTAAGGTAAAACATACGAGATCTCCAATCTGCTATATACCAGTTTTTCAAAATGGAAAAAGACATGTAGATGCGGATTCTTGCCAGGAGAAGGTCAGCCTGCTGTCTCTCATGGGCCTTCCTTTTTTGAATTCTGTCTCTGGGGTAATCTCAGCTTTGCAACTGCAGATACTGTTGATCAGCACCTCCAATGATCGAGCTTTCAGAGGTGGGCTCAGGTTACCCAAGTTCATCTGACTCATACATAAAACTGGTCACTAGTTAAGACATTTACAATCAAAAATAATTGTTATGGTGACCAGAATACTCACATCAGTAGGTCTTGTGTATTATCTCCCTGTAGGAAGACCTACAATGAAAGGAAGCCAGATTATGATGAGCATACCTCAGCACCAATCAGATGATTGAATCCTTGAATGGCAAGAGGCAAAGGCCACTTGTCATGCCACACTCCATTTCAGAGGTGAACTTTCCAATGGGACTCCCAAACTCAAACTGTGTAGGCAAAGAAGCCCTTCTCCTTGGATGGTTCTCCTTCCCCATATTTCTTAGGCTGGCTGACACTTTCCTTACATATGCGGTCAGGTCACATCATCTGGTTGGGCAGGCCTGGGAGCCACTCTGATCAGTAAGGCAATAATGCTTCCAACTATTGTATGATGTCTGACAACTAAGTTCCTGAATTCATCCTAGAAAAAGGGCTAAATTCCTCTCTGCTGAAAATCGCTATGACTACCTTCAAAGTACTCTTCTTGGGAAGCTATGCACTGATGCCAGTGCCTAGTCCACCATTCAAAGCAATTTCAGACTCTTTTTTGGAATGACCATCAGAGCTGTTGTTGTATGGCACACACACAAAAATGCAGCAACAATAATAAATATCACTCTGCAAGACACCAATACATGTTGACATGAACACAAATATGAGACCCTGATATAACAAGGTAATGAAACCTTACCAAGTTTGCTGCCAACATAAGTGCATGGTAGCAAGTTTGCAAACTTAATTGTCAGACTTTGTATGATGACGGCTGTGATGGTCATTATAGAAAAAGAGTTCCAAAGTTGCTTTGAAGGATGGACTGGGCTCTGGTATCAGTGCATAGCTTCTCATGGGGGCATACTTTGAAGGTGACTGGAGTAATATTCAGCAGTGAGGTATGTAGCACTTTTTCTAGGATGAGTTCCTGAACTTAATTGTCAGACTAGTATAGTGATTTCAAATTTTAAAACATTGAGGACCCTTTGATTCAGTTTCTTGGCAGACACCTTGTCACACCATCAAGTACTTCCAATGGGTCATCCCCCTTCCTGGAAGTAGATGCATGAGTCCCACTGACCCCAAGGCGCTATTGTTTTTATTCTATGTGGTTTTGTTTTATTCTTGGATCTTTCCACAAGCTCTGTAGCTTCATGTAAAAGACCAATGTCCCTAATATTTTTAATGGCTATTAGAGATTCTCTGCACCCAGATGTAGCTAGAAAAATTCAATGAATTCTGCTAATTAGATCCACTGCCATTTCACTTGTATGCTTACTGCTGCACATTCATTATTTATTCAACTCTCGAGGAATAAATTCTCCTCTGAACAGTTTCCAAATGTTTCATTTTTCTGCTAGTCCTCAAACTAACTTCTCTGCCTTTGTGTCTCAATGGAATATTTATTAAAGGTATCTGAACATGTACTTTCGTGTGTTAAGATTTGAGATTTCAATCATCTCCTTTTTTCTCACAGGAAAAATTGTCCCTCTTCATTTCAAACACCAGTCCCATAATATGTGCCTTTAATTCCACATTTTCTTAGTTTTTCCAAGATTTTGTTTTATCACTCTTATTCCTTCTCTTTTGAGTTTTCCCCTACTCCTTTTCATGGACTCCTGCTCCTGTTTTTACAAATGAAGTACTTACTCATTTAAACAAAAATTTTTTTCTTACCCATAACCTCTTAAATTAGCATCTTATCAAAATGGTCTAACTTTGTTTCCTAACTGCTCTATTCTTCTTAATTCTTTTTTGTCTTCCTATCATTTGGATTGCTCTCCCAAAACTGTCCTCTTGAGGGGAGGAAGAGGAAGAAAACAGGGAAACAAGGTTCGTGCAAATCTGTTAAAATCATAAATTCAGTTTTAAGAACAGATTTTTGAAGAGAAATGAAGACAGAAGGATCAGCCCCATGGAGAGTAACAAATTAGAGAATATAGTTACATGATAAGTTCGTGGGGTCCATCACCTTCAACACAAAACTGGTACATATACTGTAATTTAGGAGAGTAAATTCTCCATTTACTACAACAAACATAATCTAGCAAAACTTGTATTTATAACAAATATCATGTCCAAATGTAATTTTTACAACAACTGTGTAAAGGAAGATTTGCAGTTATCATAGCTTTGTAGTCAAGGTTTACATTCCATGGGAGAAAACTATAAAACTTTTGTGGTTAAGAGCAGAAAAATCATAGGAGAGCTTCTTGCCTTTTTCAATAAACAATTCAATTTTATGAAGACAAGATACAGAATACGTATAGATTTAACTTAAACAGGAACTTTACTTTCCCCCACCTGTCCCATGCTTCTTATTTTTTATCCCTGACGGTAACTGGTATGTAAAGTTTTCTAACTAGCTTCCTTATTTTTAACAACCAAACATAATTCTAATCCAGAATCTTAATATCTTTATGGCATTTTTTGTTAAGAGTCTTTTTCTGTTCAAAGTGCATTTTCTTTATTAGTTCTTACTTGTCTTATAAACAAACTCAGTTCTTTTAACTCTTTTTAAAAAAAAAACAAAAAAAAAAAACAGAGTCTCACTCTGTTGCCCCAGGTTAGAGTGTGATGGCATCATTGTAGCTCACAGCAACCTCAAACTCTTGAGCTCAGGGGATCCTCTTCCCTCAGCTCCCAAGTAGCTGGGACTACAGGCACCCACCATAATGCTCAGCTAGGTTCTTTTTTCCCCTCTATTTTTAGTAGAGATGAGGTCTCACTCTTGCTCAGGCTGGTCTGGAACTTCTGAGCTCAAACAATCCATCTGCCTCGGCCTCCCAGAGTGCTAGGATTACAGGCATGAGCCACTGTGCCTGGCCAGATCTTCTAACTCTTAAAAATATAAAAACTTACCTAATCCTGGCTCCTTCTTGAGTTAGCCTTTTCTAACAGCCTTTTCTCACCTGAAATCTTGAAGGTCAGGGTTTACCTCCTCCCCAAGGTTTCTTATTAACCATTGCGATCCATGAAATGTATATTCCACAGTTTTAGGGTCTTATAATTTTCTTTTTATTTTCATGGAACTAACTATTCAGCATCAACTACATTATCATGTACTTTGTATATGCTGTCTTGCTTAATAATCATGAGTGAACCAAGGTGGGGACCATTTCTTTCACTTAATATTTGAGGAAAAATGTGTCTAAGAACATTGTACAACCTGGTCATAATCACCCATCTAGTAGTGTGGACCTTGGATTCGACAGGATTCCTAGTTGCAAGTAATAGAAATTAAAGCTGGCTGATTTCATCAAAGAATAATTTATTGTGTTAGTAGTTTATAGGACCCCAACCAAGACTAGAAACAGAGATTTAGGGCTTTATTGCTAGGAAGAACCCTAAACCAGCAGTGGTTCAATGAAGACACGTCTGGTAGTTGTGGACACTGCTATTGCTGACACTGCTAAATGAAAACCAGGTGCTCTGACCAACACCATTCTCATCCCTGTCCCCAGAAGTTCCTGTGGTTACTGGTATGAGGTAGATGTATTTGACTGTAGAACTAGGTCATTAACATACACATGTACCTAGCTGCAAGGCTTCCTAGGAAGTGAGTTTCTGGAATTTTCCATGTCTTTAGTAAGACATAGGATTTAGCTCCTTTCAAGAATCATTACATGTTTGTCTATGTATATGTCCTGGACATGGGGGGTGGGAGTGATACAAATTCTTGAATCGAGGAAATTAGGCTCATGTATTGGATAGTCAAGAAAACAAAACAAAACAAAAAACAAATTCTTTACTATACTCAGTGTGTCTAAGCCCAAGTCTTATACAATGAAGCCTCTTGAAACTCATTAATGATCTGCTTTGGCAATTTTAATGACCTCATATCTCAGCCTTTTTTGTTAACAGGCATAAATATTTGAAACAATTGAATATATTTCTTTCCTTTCTTTACTCATTTATTCATTCCTTCCTAAAATGAAATTGATTTATTCTCTTTGGAAAACAAAAAAAGTAGAAGGAAGGACATGATAAAGATAAAAACAATTTAATGGAATAGAGAATAAGCAAACAATAGAGAACATCAATTGGCTCTTTAAAGTATTAAAGTTAATAAATCTATAGGAAGATGGATTAATAAAAAGATAGAGACCCACACAGAGCAAAGTGGCATCTGTACAAGTCCTACAAAATTAAAATGATGGTAAGTGGGATATTATAAATGATTTTATATGTCAATGCTTTTGACAACCTAGAGCAAGGGACAATTTTCTTAAAAAGGAAATTTCTGAAGTTATCACAAGAAAAAAAAAGAAAATATGACTATTTCTATATATGTTTTAAAAAGTCACATCCATAGTTAGAAATCTTCCTGAAGGCTCGGCACCCATAGCCCAGTGGTTACAGCACCAGCCACATACACCAAGGGTGGCGGGTTCGAATCCAACCAGGACCAACTAAAGAACTACAATTTAAAAAAAAACAAAACAGCCGGGCATTGTGGTGGGCGCCTGTAGTCTCAGTTACTTGGGATGCTGCGGCACAAGAATCTCTTGTGCCCAAGAGCTTGAGGTTGTTGTGAGCTATGATGCCATGGCACTCTACTGAGGGTGACAAAGTGAGACTCTGTCTCAAAAAAAAAAAAAAAAAAAAAAAAACAAAGAAAGAAAGATAGAAAGAAATTGTCCTGAAAAGAAAAACCTAGATCCAAGAGACTTCATTTGTGGTTATACCAAACATCTAAGTAAAAAGTAATATAAATATTATAAAACATTTTCAGAGATTAAAAGGAGAGAATGCTTTCCCATTCATTTTATCAGACCAGAAAAACCCTGCTACAAGAACTCAGCAAGGAATTCAAAAAAGAAAACAATGGATGAATATCTCTCATGAACATCAATAAAACAAATACAAGCTAATATTAATATCTGAAAAGATAAAGCATTATGACCAATTATTAGGGTCATGCGAACTTGGTAAAGCATTCAAAAATCAATCCATGTAGTTTACAACATTAAAAAATAAAAGGAAGGTGGTGCTTGTAGCTCGGTGGATAGGGTGCCAGCCACATGCACACACATTAGGGCTGGTGGGTTTGAACCCAACCGCCACCCCCCCCCCCCGGCTAAAACCAAAAAAATAGCTGGGCGTTGTGGCGGACACCTGTAGTCCCAGCTACTTGGGAGGCTGAAGCAAGAGAATTGCTTAAGCCCAAGAGCTGGAGGTTGCTGTGAGCTGTGATGCCACAGTACTCTACCAAGGGCAACAAAGTGAGACTCTGTCTCAATAAAAATAAATAAATGGGAAAAATTATGCGGTTATACTGATAAATGCAGAAACTTAATTTTGTAAAACTCAATACCTATTTATGGTAAAAACTCTCAGTAAACTAGGAATAGAAGAGAACTTCCCCAACTCATTGAAAGTACTTACCAAAAAAAAAAAAGTGAACATAAAACCTGGTGGAAGACTCTTCAATACTTTCCCCTTAAAGCAAAAATGTTTCTTCTCATCACTTCATTTCAGCACTTGTACTGGAGCCACACAAGACATAGCCAATACAGTAGGTAAGACTAAGAAATAAAAGTCATACTCATAGGAAAGAAGAAATAGTACTATTTTAATTCATGGATAACACATTGATGTAAATAGAAAATTCAATGTCATCTACAAAAATTTTAAAACCTCTTCAACTAAAAATCATATTTATCAAGTTTAAGAAATACAAAGTCAATGTGTAAAAACCATTTACACCTCTGTTACTAGTAACAAACAATTGGAAAATTAAAACAAGTAACATTTATAAAACCTAGAAATATAGTTAGTGAAATTTGTGCAAGACCCAGTAAGTGTATCAAATCCACAGCCTGTTGGTCACACATGGATTATATGAGGGCTTTTTGCTTATCAGTGGTGATGGATATCACAAAAATTATACATGTACTTCTTTTTTGATCATTAGTTTTCATTTAGTGTTCGTGTATTTCATGTGTTGCCCAAGACAACACTTCTTCCAATATGGCACAGAGAAGCCAAAAAGCTGGACACCCAATGTAAACTATAATACATTACTGTTAGAAAATTTAAAAGATAAGTGATTAGAAACTCAACGTTGGACTGAAAAATTCAATATTAAGATGTCAATTCTCTTAAAATTGATCTCTTGGATGAACACAATAACAGTCAAAATCCTACCAAGTGTTTTGGAGAAATTGATAAGCTGATTCCAGAAGTTATATAGAATATAAAGAGTTATAATAGTCCTTGAAAAAGAAGAACAATGTACACAATTATGATTTAATAAAAATAAAAAAAGAAAAAGACAAAGAAGAACAAAATGGAAGGATTCATGCTATTGGATTTCAAGACTTACTAAAAGCTCCAGTGATTAAGATAGCATAGTTGGTATAAGGGTAGACAAAAAATTAATGCAACAGAGGAGAGACTTTGGAATAGACTTACATGTATAAAACTTGTTAATTTTTTAAACAGTTCCACATCAATTCAATGAGGAAAGGAAAATCTGTTTAATAAATAATGATATGAATATCTATGTAGGAATAAATGAACTTTGACTTTACCTTATACAGTGCATGAAAATTAGTTCAAAGGTGAAAGCAAAAATGATAAAGCTTCTTAAGGGAAACATAAGAAAATATTTTTATAATCTTGAGGTTGAGAAATATTTCCTAAGACACATAAAGCACTACTCATAAAAGGTAAAAAAAAGGATTTTATCAATATTAAAAGTTGGCTACTTTGGGGACTGAGGCAGGAGTGTGCTTGACCTCAGGAGTTCAAGTCCAGCTTGAGCAAGAGAAAGTCCTTGTTTCTGTAAAAAACTGAAAAATTAGTTGAGCATAGTGACACATGCTAGTAGTCTCAGCTACTTGAACCTAAGAGTTTGGGGTTGCATTGAGCTATAATGATGCCATTGCACTCTAGCCTGGGCAACAGAGCAAGACCCTGTCTCAAAAAAAAAAAAGCTTATGTTCATCAAAAAACATTAAGAAAGTAAAAAGCCAAGTCTAGGAGAAAATATTCATTAACATCTATCTAATGAAGGACTGATATCCTGGATGTTAAAGTGCTCCTCCAAATCCAATTTTAAAGACAATTTACATTAAAAATGGGCAGATACTTGAACATACACCCCATGAAAGAAAATATGTAAATGACTAATTGCATATGAGAAAGTGCTCAGCATCATTAGTTATCAGGGAAATGCAAATTAAAACCATGATGAGAAGCCAGAATGATTAAAGTTGCTGTGGATATGTAGCTACTGGGATAATCACAAGGCTAGTGGGAGTGGAAAATAATATAACCACTTTGGAAAGCTCTTTCTTTTTTGTTGCTGAGTAGCATACTACATCTTTTCCATTTTAATGTTAATGGCCATTTGGGTTGTTTCTGTTTGGGGGCTCTTATAAATAAAACTGTTAGGAACATTCATGTGAGTTATGAGTCCTTTTGCAGGACTGATACATTCCTTTGTTTTGACAATACAATTAGGAATAAAAATACTTGATCACAGTATAGATCTGTGTCTTACTTTACTCAAATTTCAACATGAGATTTGGGGGAGACAAATATTCAAACAATAGCACATGTAGATAGATTGATAAATGGAATAGAGATTAAGATATTATTCATTTCTTCAAATTCCCTGCAGAATTTGAGCCTGGTAGTTTGCACACAGAATGTCAATAAATGTTTATATCTAGCTGGAATCATGCCTGGCTGCAGAGTACCCAGGAGATGCTAATGGGTAAGGATAAACATGGCAGAAGTTGATCATCTGTGTGGTTTTGCCAGCGACTTGCCAGACTCGAGAGCTGCTTAGTGCGTCATCTAACATTTCATGCCTGGTGCAGGGGATGAAATATTTATCAGTAGCTATTCTATATACATGTACAAGTATACTTTTCAGATGTGAGGTTACGCTAAATATATTTCATGTAAATATATATGTTTATCTCCTTAAATGTTTCCTTATATAGTCTTTGCTGCCATTCATTCAATCACCATTGTTGCTCTTTTCCAAACTACCATCTTTTCCAGTAGTGCTCAACTTGTAATCAAAGGCACCACGCTGGTGTATACACATCAAAGTAGGATTGAGAGTGACAGAACAAGGACAACAGAAAGGCCATTAAGGAATGCCCTTAATAGTTCAAGTCTTAGACCAAATCCAGAGCATCTTCCAGTTTTTCATGCCAGCGTCTCCTGCTTTTCCTCCAGAACCACGTGTTCATTGTTTTCAAACTATTTTAATTGTATAGGTTTTAAAAATAATAACATTTTGTAGAGACTGTGATTTAAAAGGCATCTGAATAAAAGCCAAATATGTATTCTGAGAACCTTAACACAATAATCAAGTAAATGAGGTGAAAGCTATATTAATTGTTTGATATAAGCACTCCAAATCCAGTGACATGATAAATGTAAGACTATGTTTGCAATGCCTGACTGAATGTACACATTTGTTTTGTATTTAAATTGGGCACAAAAGTGTATAGAATTCCTCATCCCAGGTTGACACTAAGCTAGATTCTTAATTCAAATACCCCAGATAGTGTCAATAGCAGCAAATTTGCAGGAGCTGGAGTGCATGGGAAATGGAATACTTTCTTGGAAAGAATTTATTCTAAGGGGAGAATGAAGCAAGACAAATGTGGCCATTGCAAAGCAGCTTTCAGGGCAGCATCTGTGGCTTAAAGGAGTAGGGTACTGGCCCCATACACCAGAGGTAGCAGGTTCAAATCCAGTCCTGACCAAAAACTGCAATAAAAAAAAAAAAGAAAAGAAAAGCAGCTTTTAATCTAATATGTTCCTTTTGGAAAGAAGTTTGGAGAATACTCAGGAATCTAAAAATAGACCTGCCATTTGATCCTGCAATTCCTATACTAGGAGTGTATCCAAAAGACCAAAAATCACAGTGCAACAAAGAAATTTGAACCAGATTAATCATTGCAGTCCAGTTCATAATTGCCAAGTCATAAAAGAAGCCAAAGTGCCTATTGACCCATGAATAGATTAATAAATTGTGGTGTATGTATACCATGGAATACTACGCAGCCTTAAAAAGGTGGAGACTTTACCTCTTTCATGTTTACATGGATGGAGCTGGAACATATTCTCCTCAGTAAAGTATCTCAAGAATGGAAGAAAAAGTATCCAGTGTACTCAGTACTTTTATGAAACCAAATTATATTTACTCACACTTTCTTATGAAAGATACAATACAACTATAGCCCAGGATGAAGGAGAGAAATGGAGGGGGAAGGGAAGAGAGAGGAGAGGTTTGATAGAGGGACGGTAAATGGTAGGACCACACCTATGGAGCATATTGCAAGGGTACAAGTCAAATCTATGAAATATAGAACATAAATGTCTTAACACAATAATCAAGTAAATGAGGTGAAAGCTATATTAATTAGTTTGATGTAAGCACTCCAAATTTTATAAAAAATCAGCACACTGTATGCCACAAATACATAAATATATTCATGATCCATGTGTATATGACTTAATAAAAGGGGGAAAAAAAAAGAAAAGCAGCTTTCAGGGGTGGCAGCTGTCTGCTAGCACAGTGATTTTCAATGGGTGTGCCATGAAAAATTTTAAAATTCATTAATTAAATTATTTTTGAAAAAAGTCCAAAGCACAGTAAGTATATTCTTATTTATTTTTTTGCTCTCTTTTTTTTTTTTTGGATCAACATAATTTAAGTGTGCCATGGAAGTTGAACTGTGGGTTCAAGTGTGCCATGAGATAAAAAGGTCGAAAAACACTGAGATAGTACCTCTATGAAATTATGCCTAAGGTTTGGGATAGAAGATGCTGGGTGTCAAAACTCTGGAAGATGTGGGGCAAAGACACCTTGTGCGGAGAGGTCAATCATCTCCATCTCCCCAGAGCAGAAACCCTGCCACCTTCAAAACCTCAGCAGACCAGCGTCAGTGGAGGTAGCAGTGGCAGCAACACCCTGGGGAGGGGTGGCTTCAGCAGGAAGGTGGTGCTGGTGCAGCAGAAGTGGTAGAGGCAGCTAAACTCAGCAGATACCGGGGCCTGCAATGGTGAGGACGTGTCTTTGGACACTGGAGATGGTGGCAAGGCAAAAATGATAAGAGCAGGATCAGAGCGGTAGAAAAGAAAAAGAAAATGTTTAGAAATAGATATTTCTTTGAAAATTGTCCAAAATCTATATATTTGTGAATGTTTATTCAGGGTTGCAGAGGAGGGAAGACACGTTAGTGTTCTGTGAAGAAGTTTATCAAATAATTAACAATTTCTATTTGAGTCATTTCTTTAAAAAATACTTTATGAAAATATTTTGTCTAAAATAAGAGATAACTTGAATCTGCTTAGGTGCCTTTCATTAAATGCGTCACAAACACTTGGAGTGTTTTCAAGGAAACTTTTAATTGTGCCTGACAAATCCAGTTCTTGACTTCCTTCATCAATAAAAACAGATTTTATTCACTAAATCACCATCATTAAAGATGTCTTAAATAATTCCAAGGGTTACATAAGAAATTCTTGCTGTTGGTATAGAGGATCAGATATCTCTTCCAGGATGAGAAGGCTGGGACCATTTATGATAAAAATGCCAGTGGAAGTGAAAACAAGGGGCAGAAATTTTGAAAAGATGGAGAAATGGCAAAGATGAGGAGTACCGAATGGGGTTCTTAAAGACATCGGTCAACTGGCCAAGCTTAGTCTTCTACAAGAGGGGCTGCTTATCTGAATTATTATGCCACAACTTACTTAATGTTGGAACCTGTATTCTCATGCTCTGACATTAATCACAACCTCTCATCATGAAGAACTGGTGAAAACCTTTAGCCAACTATATTCTGGCCCATCAGACAGAGGATGGAAACAGGTCTGTGAATGAAATGTGGTGAGTGTTAGGATGAAGAGAATTAGAGAACTCAGGAAGGCAGAGAAGAAGGACATTATTGTGCCCTGGAGTTCAGGGAAAGGCTCCTGGGACAAAGCTTGAATCTTATGGGATAAGTGATACTGGCTCAGGCAAATGGAAGTGGGAAGGGTATTCGAACTAGCAGAATGAGTGGGAGAGAAGGCACAGAAGCATGGAATCATTTGGTGAATATGTATGTGTGTGTGTGTGTCTGCATGCACATGTGTGATATATAATTTCATGTATATTTTCTATATTACACATATACATGTGAACATATAATCACTAAATTTCTTAACTTTATGGTAAGTTTTATTGGCATGCAGCAATAAGCACCATATTTCAGGTCAAAATTATTTATTTTAATCGTCCAAGTAGCACAGTTTAAACACATTTTAAACACGTACATAAACTATTACATGTGTATAATGCCAATGACTTTGTGGGATTAATACTTCCAGGGTTTGCATCATTTATTTGTTTTGGTGTGCAGCAGCAGGCTGCTGGTGGAGAAGGAAGAAGTTCTGCTTCTCACATATGCTCTGTCCCAACTAGCTATGGGGCCTTGGAATAGTCTGTGGCTTTGTTTTCTCATCTCTCAAAGGTGAGCTTTGGAATTAATGGGTAACCTTCAGTGGTGGCACAATATGGCAGCTGAATGATGGGACCAGGACCCAGATTCCTGGCTGGTGGCTCCGACTCTCCCCAGAGTGCCAATTGAGTTAGTTCTGCCCATGCGGATACTGATACCCAAGCAGGAGGGGGCACCTGCTCTACTTGTCCTGTTAGGACGTCAGGAGGATTGAAGGAGATTGTGCATGGGAATGTTCATTAGAAAGTAAAACTTTGTAATATGAACAATAATAGTGTGGCTCAACAAGAAGGGTCTGTCACCAAGGCCATGACGGTCAAGTGGCTTCCAAAAGAGTCTTACCTTCTCTAGTTCCTTCCTATTCTTTTAGATGAATGTTATAGTTATTATATAACAATTATATAGTTATAGTGTTATCTTTATTAATACGTACATAATATTGCAATACTTTTTAATACAGTATTATTCGTTCTACAAACTTATCAGTGTACCAAAAGGTCCCTATCAGTCCAGAAGTCAAAAAATGGCATTTACTATATCAACGGAAGTCGAGTTTACCAAAAGGACAAAGCAAAATCACATTTGCTTTAGGTAGCAACATGGCAGAGCTTTAGTATAGCCTTTGGTGGTAGGGGCTACCAAAGTAAATAAATGAACAGATGAATAAAACATCACTTCTAGAACACTGGTCACCTATTTACCCTTGAACCATATGAGTGGGGAGAGGTGAGACTGAATCAGGAAATTAAATTAAAAAATAAGTAATGGCAGACCCTGATCCTGTCATCATTTCTCACCAGAACCAATAAGACTTTGAAAGGAGGACTCTGTGGAATTCATTTTAAGTCTTGGGGAAACAATATACAATTTAAATATCTGCACATAAAAATGTTGAGGGTGGATGGGTGGGTCAGGAGATGTCAGACGTCCCTGGGATCAACTTCGCTCTTGGGACCTTTCCCTATTAAACACAGTTGTACGTGGGCAGCCCTGATGGTGACAACATCATGATTGGCAGTTTCTGGAACTACCTATTTGGGGGAGATTTTTTCTGATGGAAGCTGGAAACCAAGCTTGTCAGTATTTTTCAAAATTTATTTAGCTAGCAGAAGAAATCATATGGTGTTTGAGTTGGACTGTTAGTTTAGAGGCCTTCATGTTTAAAGCTCATCTTTTCCAAGTGAAAGGACAAGCCCCAGAGAGGTGAAGGGACCTATCAGAGCAGCCCACCAGTGAGGAGCAGAGTGGAAGACTGAAATGCCGGGTCCAGCTGGTTCTCTCTTCCTCTCTCTCGTTCCCCCCACAAATATTTATTCAGCACCTGTATTATCGAAGGCACTTTACTAATTCTATGGAAATACAAAGCTGAAAATAGGCCGGGGAAGCCTCCAACAGGGATAAGCGTACAAGTAAACTACCCCACGCTGGGTGAGATGAATTCACTCTCAGTGACCCAAACAACCTACAGGAAAGATCACTGGCCAGTGAGGGTTCATGGGAGAGAAGACATATGAGCAGTGCCTGCAAAGATGGCGGAATTTTGAAAGACAGATAAGGCTGAGCAGGAATTGGTCAACAGCGTAGAAGTGTGAAAACAACTTTCCGGTTTGCCCAGAGAATGGCCTCATGGCGAGCACGTTGGGCTCTGGCTGTGGCATTTGTGTTGGGTTTCACTTGTTTTGGCCACTCAAAGGCCACTGAAGGCTTCGTCCAAGGGATTTTGGATGAAGGCAGGATTTTAGGATTGAAAGAGGGAGGCTGGGAGTTGGGACAGCAGGATGGAGTCTAAGCAGAGGTGGGGAATGAACAGGGACACTAGTAATTCCTTAAGCTGAACTGAAGGGAAGGGAATGATTCAAAAATTATTGTGGAGATAAAATCAACAGGATGCAGCATCTTAGTTAGATGATAGTTAGAGGAAGAGGAGGTGGGTTTCAGCATCCGTGATTACAAAACAGTCCCACGTGGAGGGATTATAATGACAGGTTGTGAGTGCCTTTGGGAAATGTTGCAAGAAGAGGATTTCTGAGCACTGGGCCCAGGCTAGCCTAGTGAACTGCAGGCCTTTGTGCTGATTTGGTTTTCTCCAGCTGGACTCAGTGGCTGTTGAAGGGACATGGAGAATGGAGAGATTGGAGGGTTCCTCAGAGTCTCGGGAATTTGGACAAGACCATGGAAGAGGCTAGAGACTTAGGAAGAGCATTGGTGAAATAATTTACTTGGAATTCATGCTAGATAGGATAGAAATGAAACTGGGGTGCTGAAGGATAAGAATAACAGGAGGGAGGGGCTGAGGGCAGAGGAGGTTAGGCCCAGAAGGCGTCAAAGAATGAGAAAGATGGAACAGAAATAGCTGGTGGTCTGAGATCTTGGTGGTGGAGACTTTCTGGTGCAAAAAGCGTAGTGTGCCATTGGGCTGTGCTGGCTGGTGCTAGACTGGAATGGTGGGCGTCAAGGAACTGTGCGATTGTCAATGGTGAGCCGAAAAAAAGCCTCCTCCCCAAATAGTGGAAAGTTTGTGGAAGGCATGTACGGAGTTCCTATGTGTTGGGAAGAGAATTGCTGTATTTATATCATCTTACATTTTTATTGCTGCCTCCTTAATTATTTACGAATTGGGCCGACTTGGAGCTTACTCTTATTTTATACAACCCATATGTTTTCTCATGTCTTTGAAATGTGCCGGATGTAATGTCTTTTTCTTTTATTTTTCTTTGTTAATCCTGTTCCTGGGGAAACATCAACTGCAACGTGTTCTGCCAGCTTATATTTTTCTTAAATTAATCTTTGCTATCTCTCTGAGGTTGTTCTAAATACCTCACACCTGGCCTGAAGTTTCCAATACAAAGTTTATTCCTCTGGCTGAAAACAGCAAGGATGATGAGTAAGACTGGCTTCGGGGGCAAGTGAGAAGGCAGCAGACAGATTTTAAACCATGGTAGATGCTCTTGTTTCTGATTTCAGCATCTGGAAATTATATCAAAACCAGGGATGATTAGTTTTTGTTTGTTTGGTTGTGTTAGAAATCAAAATTATAATAGAGCTAGGTTTATAGATCTCAATTGGCTTTAAAACCAGACCCAGGGATGGTTGGTTTTGTTTGTTCGGTTGTGTTAAAAGTCAAAACTATACTAGATCTAGTTTTGTAGATCTCAATTGGCTTTAACTGTGATTCTAGAATCAGGCAGCAGTTTGGACCAAAAATGGATCTGACTATTCTGCTCCATCAGAGATTATATTTGTAGTCAGAAGAAAAGGAAGTGAAATGGCTCGGCGCCTGTGGCTCAACGGGCTAAGGCACCAGCCACGTACACTTGAGCTGGCAGGTTCGAATCCAGCCTGGGCCCGCCAAACAACAATGCCGGCTGCAACCAAAAAATGGACTCGCTTGAGTCCAGGAATTGGCGGTTGCTGTGAGCTGTGATGCCATGGCACGCTATCCAGGGTGACAGCTTGAGGCTCTGTCTCAAAAAATAAAATAAAATAAAATAAAATGAAAAGGAAGTGAAATACAGACAACTGAAATGAGGTACAGAGACAGCTTGATTAGTCACCACGGGCTACAGCTCAGGCATCTGTCTTACCTGAACACGGTTTGAATAGTTGGCTGCCTATGATTGGCTGAGAGTCAGCCTCTGTTACAAAAGCGTACTCCTAAATTTAGGTTTCAGTCAGTTCACGTACTGAGTTAGGTTGTAGTTTGCTGTGTGAGAAGAACACTTTAGGATAAACCTAAAATGGTTACAGAGGCTCTCTTTGGCTAAACCTATCACAATTTGACAGAGTTGTTTTTTTATTTTTTTTCTCTGTCTCTCTCAAATGATTGGGGTAACTAAAGATAGGGAAGTAAAAGCAGAATTTTGTCTGGACAAGGATGTGAATAAGAGGGTAAAAAAGAAAAATGAAAACAGACTTTATGTTTTGCTTTGGGTCTGCAATGCTGAAGTTCTACATTCAACTGTAATGTCCACGTATGTGTGCTCTATGTAGAAAAATAACGAGCTCTCTAAGGCTCTGAGATGGTATCAGGCCCTCTGAAGGAGTAATCCCCTACCCCCACCTTATCAGTTTCCCAGGTAGCAGTGGTAGACAAGCCTCAGGAAACCCCAGGAAGGTAAATTAGGTCTATAAACATACTTAGAAAAGAAAGCTTGCCCCATTTTGTTCAACTTCTAAGTTCTTATCCCATTCTAAGTCCATTTGGAAGATTTAATTGTGGGAGGGGAATTAGATTGACAGCTTGGTTCTTCTCTCTTTTCTCTAAGCTTTTTGCTGGTAGAGCCAGAAGGGTGCAGCTGATTTTGGGGGAGACTGACACAGAAAGAGTATCTCAAGGGGTGGCAAAAGCATTATTTCCAGAGAGCTGGCTGAGAGAACCTCCATCTTCTTACTGAGTCACCTCCTAAAAGCTAGGGGACAAATTAATGAGACATAGAAGTGGTTTCTAATGAAGAAGGAGACTTTGGCAGGAGGAAAAAGTCAAAATCTGGGCTTTGGAACCTCCTGTTTTAAGTTCGTACTCTGGCTTTAGCAACTACAATCTTTTTTTTTTTGTTTTTGAGACAGAGCCTCAAGCTGTCACCTTGGGTAGAGCGCTGTGGCATCACAGCTCACAGCAACCTCCAATTCCTGGGCTTAAGCGAGTCTCCTGCCTCCACCTCCCAAGCTGGAACTACAGGCACCAGCCACAACGCCCAGCCCTTTTTTGGTTGCAGCCGTCATTGTTGTTTGGCGGGCCCAGGCTGGATTCGAACCCGCCAGCTCAGGTGTACATGGCTGGCGCCTTAGTCTGTTGAGCCACAGTTGCCAAGCTGCAACTACAATCTTAACATTGAATGCAAATAAAGAAATCAATTTTGTTCTTTTTGTTGTAGCATTCTTATGCAATTTTTAATGGGGAG
>CAUYON010161052.1:0-14028 GCA_963573935.1 Arctocebus calabarensis
TTTGTGTTTGCCTCAGGGTTGCCCAAATCTATTGCTTTTTCTGTGAAGGTAAAAGCCAGTTTAACCCATTAGTGGCTTACTTGAATGAGACATACATGAGACTTACATGTGGGGATTTCTAACCCCACAGACTCCAGAGGAGCACAGCCCTGAGGTGGGAGCTCAGTGGACAATGACAATAATACACTATTATGCAAGTGGATGTATTATACAGCTACCACTTAGAGTGCCTGACACTATGCTTGGCATGTGCAATCTGTTTAAGCCTTACAACAACTTTTTGATGAAGATGGTGTTGTTGTTATAAACAGGGCGGCACCCATAGTTCAGTAGGTAGGGCACTGGCCACATACACTGAAGCTGGCGGGTTCGAGCCCGGCCCAGGCCAGCTAAAAAGCAACAATGACAACTTCAACAAAAAAATAGCTGGGTGTTGTGGCATGTGCCTGTATTCCCAGCTACTTCAGAGGCTGAGGCAAGAGAATAGCTTAAACCCAAGATATGAGGTTGCTGTGAGCAGTGATGCCACAGCACTCTACCAAGGGTGACGTAGTGAGACTGTCTAAATAAATAAATAAATACAGATACAGAAACTAAAGTGCATAAATTTACTTCTGGTGTCATTTAGCACAGTAGATAAAACACCAGCCTGCGTTTGAGCTTGGGAATGCCTACCTCCAAAGCCAGCACTCATAAACTGGCACATGGTGAGTACTCTAGATCCTAAACAATAAACAGTTCCAAACCTCATGGGCAGCTTACCTGTTGTGTTGAACCAAGAAGGGATAATGAGCTTTCCTGTGCCCCAACCAGATGGAATGGGCAAAATTTGTTTTCTTGGTGCCCTGTTTAAATGTTTTAAAGGAGTCCCTATCTCTTGAGTGACAATTGTGGATTACGTATTAAAATCATTCACCAGGCGAGGAGAAACACAATGGCCACCGTGACGGAGTTGAGCCTCACCAGAGGGGAGAGTAAGTACTCTCAAGAAATGCAAGTGGACAAGAAGCTCCCTGGGAAAGGTAAATTCAACCTTAGCTGCTTGGTTTTAGAACTTTACAGCAGATTCTTTTCTGCAAAGTATTAATACAAGAAAATGAGTTTATAAATTTTAAGTTGTTAAATTCTTTTTACAAATCCAATAATTTGAATGTATATCTTGCAAGTATGAATACTGCTATTCTAAAAAAGATCTTTTATTTTTGACAGCCACCCTCTAATCTTTATCCGTATTTATTTATGTTCTTGATAATTGCTACTGAATTGTTTACCCATAATGTTGTTTTTTCTGTGGATCTCATGCAAAATTTTAAGCATAATTGTATTACTTAAGTAAAGTAAGAGAAACTAATTATAGAAATTTTAAAAATTAAAAAGTGAAAAGATTTTTATAAGCTTAAGGTAACCACTATAATTTTTAATTGCCTTCATTTCATATGCATTTTTTCATAGTTCTGCACTGCATATTTTATGCTATTTTTTTAACTTGGCAACATATTTTTCCATATTGCCTTATAATAGTCACAAACATTATTCCTAAAGGATACATATTATGTTCCAACATGTCTAATAGATGAAGTATTATTAACATGAAAATCTTCTTGTGATTGGATATTTAAGTTGTGGGTTTTATTTTTTTACATATATGAACTATGTATGTTACTTGGCTATTATATGTACATGAACTCCATATGACGGCTATTATGATATATGTGATATGTGAACATTCTTTAACATGACACTTGTCCACATTTGGAATTATTTCCTCAGGGTTTATTCCCAAGAAAGGAAAATTGTGGGGCAAAAGTTTACATATTTCATTTCCATTAGCCACTATAGAGACTTTAGTTTTGCATCTGAACAAAAATGAAATCACATGGAGGATTTTGAACAGAAGAAGGGGTAATTGATTTCTGATATGATGAGAGCACTCCAATTGCTATACTGAGAGTAGATTGGAAACAAGGAACCAAGCAGAGGGCTATTGCAAAAATCCAGGCAGGAGACGTTGGTGGCTAGAACCACACAAAATCAACCTTAAACCGAAAGATCACAGTGACTCTGGTAAGAAGGGGTTGAATGTAGAGACAATAGTGTGTTCCAGATCAAGGATTCTGAAGTGTTTACAAGGATGGAATTTCCATCTCTTGAGTTGAGAAAGACTCTGATAAAGCAAGTTTTGTGGTGGTAGATCTCAGAAGTTTAATTTTGGACCTATGAAGTTTGGTATGTCAATCAGTTGATCAATTGATTTTTAGTGGAACAAAAATAATGTATCTTAAAATCAATGATGGCTTCAATGCAACAGAATGTAGTACTGTTGTATTATATCTAGGTTTTATTTTGATTTAAAACATGATATTGCTCCAACATTATTGTTCTCTCTTTTTTTTTTCTTTTCTGAGACAGAGGCTCACTCTGTCACTTGGGTAGAGCACAGTGCCATCATCATAGCTCACTGCAACCTCAAACTCTTGGGCTCAAGGGATCCTCTTGCCCCAGCCTTGTAGCTGGAACTACAGGCACCCACCACAGCCAGCTAATTTTATATTTTTTGTAGAGATGGAGTCTTGCTTTTGCTCAGGCTCCTCTCCTGACCTCAGGTGATCCTCCTGCCTTGGCCTCTCAGAGTGCTAGAAGAAAGGTGTGAGTCACTGCGTCTAGCCAATTTCTCACATATTTAACCAGTTATCTCAGCAGTACTTATTACCACCTAGCTTTTCCCTATTAATTGCCACAACCTTTATACCAGCATTCCCCAACCTTTTTGGTACCAGGAACTAGTTTCGTGAAAGACAATTTTTCCAAGGACAGTGAGGTTGGGGTGAGAATAATTTGAGGACGATTCAAGCACATTACATTTATTGTGTACTTAATTTCCATTATTATTACATTGTAATATATAATAAAGTAATTATACAACTCACTGTAATGTAGAATCAGTGAGAACCCTGGTTTTCCTGTAACTAGACAATCCCACTGCTAGCATCACAGGCTCAGGCTGACCCAGTTTCTCATGCAACCTAGATCCCTCACATGCCAATTTACAGTAGGACTCCTGAGAGATTCTCCTATGAGAATCTAATGCCTCCGCTGACCTAATAGGAAGTGGAGCTCAGGCAGTGATGCTGGCAATGGGGTGCAGCTATAAATACAGATGAAGCATCACTTGCTTGCCCTCAGCTCACCTTCTGCTGTGTGGCCTCCTTCCTAACAGGCCATGGACCTGTACCAGTGTGCAGCCTGGCATTTGAGAACTGCAGCTTTATGCATTACATGATTGTTTTGGATGTTTTTCTATTGTTCCTTGATTTTTCTGCATATTCTTATTCTTTAAGACAATAGTGTTGTATCATTTTAGTCTCATGACAAATGTTTAGAATGCAAATATCTTTCTGTTTTTACTCCCCACCAAAAATTCTTATGTAGTCAATCAAATATTTTTTACTATTTTTTTGCCCACTGTATTCATTTTCTGTTCTTGCAAGTATATTACCATAAACTTAGTAGCCTAAAACAATACACACTTATTATCTCGCAGTTTCTTTGTGTCAGAGTTCCAGACACTTGGCTTAGCTGGTTCTTCTTCTTTGGGTCTCACAGGTTGCAATTGAGTAGTTGGCTAAGTTGCATTGTCATCTGGATAGTAGACTGAAGAGGAACCCCCTTCCAAAATTATTCAGGTTGTTGGAAGAATTAACTTTCTAACAGCTATATGACTAAGGTCTCTGGCTTTTGACTGATTTTGGCTGAAGGCCATTCTCAGGTTCTACAGGTATCCATAGTTCCTCACTTTCTGCTTACTTCATCGAGTCCATGAGAGAGTGTCTATTCCCAGTCTGCTGAGATAAAGTCTTATAAAACATAATGTAATCATGGGATCCTATCACCTTTGCAATATTCTTTTTTTTTTTTTTTTGAGACAGAGCCTCAAGCTGTCACCCTGGGTAGAGTACAGTGGCATCACAGCTCACAGCAACCTCCAACTCCTGGGCTCAAGTGATTCTCCTGCCTCAGCCTCCAAAGTAACTGGGACTATAGGTGCTTGCCACAATGCCGGCTATTTTTTGTTACAGCCATCATTGTTGCTTGGTGGGCCCAGGCTGGATTCAAACTCGTCTGCTCAGGTGTATGTGGCTGGTGCCTTAGCCGCTTGAACCACGGGCACCAAGTCTCCTTTACCATATTTTATTAGATAGAAGCAAGTTACAGGTCCTGCCCTCACTCAAGGGAAGGGCATTACACAAATGTGAGAGGACCATGAGTTAGGAATTACTGGGAGTCTCCATTGGGTTTCTCTATCACACAAGTTAAAAAACAAGCATCTGGGATTTTGAACAAAGTACTATTAAATTTATCAACATAACCTCCCAATTTCAAAAGTCCATGAGTTCATAATGTCAGTGCCCTCTTTCAGTGCTTAAATAGTATGCCCTTAGAGATTTACAAATTCCTACTTTCTCACACAATTACAACAAGGAATGATCACTGAAAATATTTGACAGCATAGCACTAGCACCAATCTATTAGAGCAGACACAATTGGTATAATTCATTTAGAATGGACACAGGACACACAAATAACTTTAAGGGACACAAATAGTCTATAGGGAATACTTAACATCGAGCAAGCACATGGCTAAGCTTCTTTTTTTAATTTTTTTTATTAAATCATAACTGTGTACATTGATGCATTTATGGGGTTAGTGTACTTGTTGCAGGAAGACAAGGCCCAATGAAGAGAAAGAGCACCCAAACACCACATTTATAAGAGGAAGGGCTTTATTCACCAGCTGGAGCTTACGGCATAGAAAAATTCCAAATGGCCGTGCTCCCCATCTAGCTTGATCTTTCCCTTTTTATCAACAGTCAAAAAGTTCCACCCTATGGGTACCCTTCTCATTGGCCAGTTTGAATCAAGTGGGAAATGCTAGTCCAGCCCCCACAGAACTACAGTATTTGACAGAACTTGGAAACTTCCAAGTTCCAGGAAGTTAGGTTTACAAATTCCTAAGAGCTGAGTCACCATGAAGAGGACCCTGCAGGTGTATCCTTGTGCTCTCCTTGACAAGACCTGTTCTCCCAGACCTCACCCTTCTCGGGTTTCCTCTTCATACTGATTTGATATACATTGTGCAATGCTTACATTGAACTGATTAACACATCCATCACAACTATATTCTTTTCTTAATAGTTTTGAAATGTACCATTGCATCATGCACATTAGGTGAGGTCCCCCCCAAAAAACTCTCCCTCCTCCCCCCTCCCCTCCCCTCTCTCTCCTCTTACTTTCTCCTTAACATCAAGCAAGCACAAGGTTAAGCTTCTTTTTAAAATTTTTTTTATTAAATCATAACTGTGTACATTGATGCATTTATGGGGTTAGTGTACTGATTTGATATACATTGTGAAATGCTTACATTGAACTGATTAACACATCCATCACAATTATATTCTTTTTTTTTTTTTTTTGAGACAGAGCCTCAAGCTGTCACCCTGGGTAGAGTGTCGTGGCATTACAGCTCACAGCAACCTCCAATTCCTGGGCTCAAGCGAGTCTCCTGCCTCTGCCTCCCAAGCAGCTGGGACTACAGGCGCCCGCCACAACACCTGGCTATTTTTGTTTGGTTGCAGCCGTCATTGTTAGTTGGCGGGCCCAGGCTGGATTCGAACCCACCAGCTCAGGTTTACATGGCTGGCACCTTAGCCCGCTGAGCCACAGGCGCCGAGCCCACAACTATATTCTTTTCTTAATAGTTTTGAAATGTACCATTGCATCATGCACATTAGGTGAGGTCCCTCCCAAAATCCTCCCTTCTCCCCCCACCCCTCCCCTCTCTCTCCTCTTACTTTCTCTTTCTGGACTATAGTTATGTTTTACCATTCTTCTAATCTTTCAGCAACCTCTTGAGGCAGGTGTTCAACATCCTCATTTGTAAGCCATCAGTCTCGGAATGCTAATGCCCTTTGGGGTAGCCTTCGGCATCTAGAATCCCAATGCAAGTTGGGGAAATCAGAGGACACAAAAACCTACAAATTATTACTTGATTTGATTGGCAAAAGCAGTCCCCACCTAGCCCTGAATCAGAAAGAAAACCTTTACAAAGATACTGCATTTGAGTTCCTTGCTCTAATCCAGTATGTTTCCTCCAAATTTCTTCTTCTACCCCCATTCACTCCAAGGACTTGTACTCCATAAAGAGATTTCAGCATAGCCTTGAGGGGAAGCTTCTTTGACGTTAATCTCAAGGCGCTTCCTTTCTTGAAGTTTGGAGATCTTCTTGAAGACATAGGGAATATCCTTTCTTCCCACATCATATAGCCGTGTAATCCCTACAGATGGTTGCACTTGGGTTGTAGCAGAAGTATTCTCATGGAATCATCTGGGATAAAACCCAGCCACCACATACATGTGGTACACTGATTAAGAGGCAGACAGCTGAGCTACATTGTGAGGTAGCCTCTTTGTGCCTTTGTTTCTCCATCTGTAAAATCAGGATAGCGGTAATGTTATTGTGAGGATTTTGTTAGTTAATTCTCAGGCATCACGTTATGTGGCCCGCCTGACACACTGATTCTCTCTTCCCTAAAACTCTTGTCCCCTGAACTTCCAGGACACTATACTCTCCTGGTTTTCTTTCCACCCACCTGACCATTCCTTTCCACTTTCCTTTGTTGGCTCCTCCCCCATTTATCCATCCTGTAAACAGTAGAAAGTCCCAAAGTTAATATTTGTTCTCTTCTTTATTTATTTCTATTTCCCAAGTCTCATGGCTTTAAGTATCCTCTGCAGGTTATTTAGTCCCAATGTTATACTTCAACTCCTCCCTCTCTTCTAAATTCTAGAGTAGTATATACAATAACATTCCAAATGCCTTCTCCTGGGTGCTTAAGAGGCAATTCTATTTTAACATGTCCAATATCAGGCTCTTAATCACCCCACCTCCCAAACCTGTTTCCACAGAACTCTCTTCTTCTTGAAGTGAAAGTCCATTCTTTTGTTGTTTAGAATAAAAGCTTCTTCAACTCCCCACCCCCACCCCTTTGCCCTCTGCCCATCTGTAAAACTTAAACTCTAATTTTGGTGTTTTTCCCTTGCTGGAATTTGTCTAGGATATTATCACACCTTAATTACTGCCACCACTCTAGCCCAAGCTAGCTTCACTTCTCTCTTGGATTTCTGCAGAAACTTACAAAGTGCATTTCTTCCCTATCATTTCATTCTCCATTCTGAAGCCATAGAGATGTCCTCAAAATGTAAGTCATATCATGCCCCACTTCTGCTCAAAACCTTCCCATCCCATTCAAAGTAAAATCCAAAACACCTGCAATGGCCCACATGGCTTTGAGGGATCTAGACCCCATTATCTCTCTTTCCTCTCTTCTCCTCTTCTACCTCTGGCTCACTCCACTCTGTCATATTCACGTGTTTAGTTCTTTGAACACACCGGGCACTCTCCATCTTGCCTCAGAGCTGTTCCCTCTACTTAGTGTATGCTCTTTCCCCAGACATCTGCATGGCCACCTTTCTGGGACGTCATTAGGACTTTGCCCTTTCTTGTTTTATTTTCGCCACAGCACTTACCACCCCCTAATACATTATATGATTTACTGTTTTGTTTCCCTGATTTTTGTCCTCCCCCCTGAAAAGTGAAGTCCACAAACACAGACCCATTTATCTCCTTTGTTTTCTGTTACACCTCCATGGCCTGATATTAGGGGTGAGAAATAAGTATTTTGTTTAATGATTGAAGATATAAAATCTGGACTGGCAGAAAAGGCTTGGAAGGGTGGTCAGTCCAAGTCCCTGCTATTTCCCCTGAATTGAACAAATTACATACCCAGGTTTGGGGTGAACTTAAAACCCAGACTTGCTCTGTTAAAGTAGCTGCTAGGACTGTAGAGAGCTTCCAGGTAAGTAGGAGAAGATACTGAGCTATACATAATTTATTTACCTAAACTCATTGATTAAAGTTCCTTTTCTTCCCACAAGAAAAAAAAGTAAAGGCAGTGAAAAGGATTCCAAAAGCCTCTTCTGCCTAAAGTTTTTTTTTTTCTTTTAAGAAATCTGAGATGAGATAAAATACAGCTTCCTGCCTCACATACTTCATTTGCTCTTCAAATTAGACTGTTAGCTGTGTTCTGCCAAGATATCTTCTACTCAATATAACACTGCAGGACTTTTTAAGAAGTTGAGTAGAGAGCTCGCCTTTGATGTTTTTGTACCATTTGATCTCATCTAATAGATTTTTCTCACATTTCAATTTCTGAACTATTCTATTATTTAATTTCAATCACAAGAGCTGATTTTACTATGTTTTATATTTTTTGGACAATGCAGCCAGGATCTAAGAAAATGAGAGTGAGATGTTTGTTTTTAAGTTGCCATCTTTCTTGGATGTGCAAATATAGATTATTGGAATGCTATACTCATTTCTTTTTCCAGTATTTTGTCACTTTATTTTTTAAAGTTTGTGAGTGTCAATTTCTCCAGTGAGAAAATCTTTATAGGGGTTTAATTGCCAAATTTAAATGAACCTTTGTCCTCCATGCCTGAACATTTGAGTACAATAGTCATCTATATCAGTGAACAACTTCTTCGAAATTTAAACTACACTTTATTTATCTATATATAATTGATATACATTATACATGAAATATATGTTACTTGATACATATAGCATATATATACTACTTCTGTACTTAATTATACACGCAAATGTATGTAATATATTATAAATTATATATACTAATTTAAATATGTATATATGTCTACTTTTGGTATATTTGTGTTATATGTATTTCTTTGTGAGTAATTTCATCAACTATAAACATGATGACCTAGGAATGGGAGAGACAAAATCATAGGAAAAACAGAATGCCCTATAGCAAGTCAGACTCTATAAAGGTGTGTTATAAAAAGCCCTTTGGTTCAACTCAAAGACCTTTTCGTATCTTCCTTTCCTAAAACCAATAGAAGTGTCATTTAAATCATAGGTGATAATCTGTAGTACTTTTATATATTATATCTTGTGAACAACTAATGTCAGCTCATTTTAAAAAGCTCTAATGTGATGTCATAATTTTTGCAGTTCTAGGCTTATGTTCCACTCGCTATGGGTTAGCCCTCCTTGTACATTTCTGCAACTTGTCACTGGTAGCACAGAATATTATCATGTACATCACCATGGTAGCCATGGTCAACAGCACAGACCATCAATCCCTGCTAAACAGCTCAACTGAGTGGCTGCCTGTTGATTCACTTGGTGGCCGAAATAATACCCAAAAGAGTCTTCATGCAGGGGTAAGCAATGCAAAATTTAAACTTGTGCAATTGTTTTTGCTGTTTGTGTGACATTTATTTTTGGGGGGTTTTATGTTCAAAAATTTTAATTGAGCCTCGGTGCCTGTGGCTCAAGTGGCTAAGGCACCAGCCACGTACACTTGAGCTGGTGAGTTCGAATCCAGCCCAGCCCGCCAAACAACAATGACAGCTGCAACTAAAAAATGGCCGGGTGTTGTGGCGGGCGCCTGTAGTCCCCGCTACTTGGGAGGCAGAGGCAGGAAACTGGCTTGCGCCCAGGAATTGGAGGTTGCTGTGAGCTGTGGATGCCACAGCACTCTATCCAGGGTAACAGCTTGAGGTTCTGGCTCAAAAAAAAATTTTTTTTTAATTGAGAAAACAGTCATTTGAAAGCTGGTGAAAGATCTAAAGAAGCTTCTTAGAGAATGTAAGAACTTTTCCACATATGGTTTATTACAAAATTCTCTGTTTCTCTGAGGTTCCTTCGTATGACTGGAGCCCCAAAATTCAAGGCATCATCTTCAGCTCTGTCAGTTATGGCATGATACTGACACTGGCTCTTGGTGGATACCTGGCTGGAAGAGTAGGAACAAAGCGAGTGTATGGTTATGCTTTGCTTGGATCTTCGGTTCTTGCTCTTCTCACCCCTGTGGCTGCTGACTTTGGAACAGCTTCCCTCATTGTAACTCGAACAGTCCATGGTCTAAGCCAGGTACCCAATATTTTAAAAATCTGAACTGAATATGAATTTCTACATGGAAACACATACAAAAAACTCTAATTATTTTTATTTCAGGGCATGGGATTTGGAGGTCAGTTTGCACTTTGGGAAAAATGGGGTCCTCCACATGAACGAAGCAGACTCTGCAGCACTGCTTTATCAGGTAAAGACGAATAAGCCAAATGAGCACACTATAATCCAACATTCTTCCACAGGGTTCCTTAACAATTTTCTGTTGCATGGTTCTTCATCTTCTGCTCAAATGTCAGTAAAGTATTCATTAGTTAAAGAGAGCAGTCCTTTGCCTGTGACATGACTTTCAGTTAGTTTCCCTATGTTGAAGTGGCATAACTTTGCATATTATATGGTTTTTGCCATTTAAAAATAATATTTTTATGTAGTCAAATTGATCATTCTATGGCATCTGGATTTTGAGTCATAGAAAGTGTATAAAATCATCCATTCATGTTTTCTTCTTGAACTTGTGGGGCTTTATTTTTATTTTTAAAATTTTTTAATTTTTTAAATTTCAGATTAATATGAGGGTATATATAATTAGGTTACAGTTTGCTTTTATAAGGTTAAAGTCTAAGTTGTAGTTATGTCCTTCACCCAGGAAGTGTGCAATATATCTGTGTAATGTACCCACTGGGTCGAAATTTATATATGCCTTTCCCCTTCATCCATATTTGGATTTCACTGAGTTTTTCTCTCATGTGAGCATGTAGTTGTTAAATCTCCTAAATCCAGTCTAGTATTGAGTACCTGTAATGCTTTTTTTCCCATTATTTATGAAACTTTGCTTAGGAGAATGTTCTCCAGTTCCATCCAAGTTGTTACAAAAGATGCAAAATCTTCATGTTTTTATGGCTGAGTAGTACTCCATGGCACCTATATATCACAATTTATTAATCCATTCATGTATTGAAGGGCACTACAGGGGTTTCCACATCTTGGCAATTGTGAATTTTGCTGCTATAAACATTCAAGTGCAATTGTCTTTGTGATAAAATGTCTTTTGGGGTGGGGGCAAATACCTAGTAATAGTTTTGTAGAATCAAACGGAATGTCTACTTTAGTTCTTTTAGGAATTGCCATACTTCCTTCCGTAGAGGCTGTAGTAGCTTGCAGTGCCACCAACAGCGTAGAAGTGTTCCTTTCTTTCCACATGTACATGAGCATCTGAAACTTTGAGACTTTGTGATGGGGGCCATTCTCACTAGGGTTAGGTGATATCTCAAAGTGGTTTTGATTTGCATTTCTCTGAAGATTTTCATGTGTTGTTTGACCATTCATCTGTCCTCATGAGAAATGAGGTCATGAGGTTCTAGTCATGTCTCTTGCCCAGTTATTAATGAGTTGTTTGATCATGATTTGCTTAATTACTTTAGATTCTGTTTATTAGCTCTTTGTCAGATGTGTAGTATGCAGATATTTCCTCCCATTCTTTAGGTTTTCTCTTTGCTTTGTTGGTTATGCCCTTAGCTGTGCAGAAACTTTTTAACTTGATCAGGTCCTGTTTATTTATTTATGCTGTTGCTATGATTGCCTTTAGGATCTTCATAAATTCTTCCTTAGGCTGGTATCATTACAAGATTTTCCCACATTTTTTCCTAGAATCTTTATAGTTATGTGTCTTAAATTTAAATTGTTTATCCATCATGAATTGATTTTTGTGAACGGTGAGAGACGTGGGTCATGTTTCAGTCTTTTTTTTTTGTTTTGGTTGTTGCAGTTTGGCTGGGGCCGGGCTCAAACCCACCACTCTCAGTAGGGGCTGGCGCCCTACTCACCAAGCCACAGGTGCCACCCCATGTTTCAGTCTTTTACATATGGCTAACCAGTTCTCCCAGAACCATTTGTTGAATAGAGATTCTTCTTCCCAATGTATGCTTTTGTTTGATTTGTCAAATATCAGATGGCAATATGAAGCTTGTTTCATCTCTAAATTCTCTGTTGTGTCCCATAGATCTCTATTTCTATTTTTATGCCAATACCATGCTTTTTCAATAACTTTAGGCTTGTAGTATAGTCCAAAGTCTGGTAAAGTGATGCCTCCTTATTTGTTCTTATTTCATAGAATTGCATTGGCTATTTAGGTTTTTTTCTGATTACATATGAAGTGTTGAACTATTTTCTCAAGATCTGCAAAGTATGACTCTAGTATTTTAATGCAGGTTGACTGCATTGAATCTATGGATTGCTTTGGGTAGTATAGACATGTTAATGATGTCACTTCTTCCCAGACATGAGCATATGTTCTTCCATATATTAACAACTTCTGCAATTTCTTTTCTCAGTGTTTCATAGTTCTCTCTATAGAGATCCTTTATATCCTTTGTGAAATATATTCCAATGTATTTCATTTTCCTTGATGATACCATGAAGTGTATTGTATCTTTGATTTAGGGCAGCACCTGTGGCTCAAAGGAGTAGGGCGCTGGCCCCATATGCTGGAGATGGCAGGTTCAAACCCAGCCCCAGCCAAAAACTGAAAAAAAAACAAAAAACGTGCTCTTTGATTTGATTCTCATCTTGACTATTGCTGACTCATGTACATTGATTTATATCCTGAGATAGCATTGTATTTCTTCATCAATTTCAGCAGTCTTGTGGTTAAGTCATTGATGTTTTCTACGTATAAGATCCTATCAACAAAGAACAATAGTTTAAACTCTTCTTCCCACATTTGGATACTCTCAATATACGTTTCTGTGTAACATCTTTGACTAGGGCTTCCAGCACTATATTTAAGGAATCTAAACATTTCCTCCTTTATCTCCTCCTTGACCCAGCTATTTTTACTCAACAATAAGTAATTTAATTTCCATGACTGTGTGAGGATATTTTTATTGGAAATGATTTCTACTTTTATTCCATTATAGTCTGTAAAGATACATGGTATAATGTATATTTTTTTCTTTTATTTATTGAGACTTGTTTTGTGACCTGGAATATGATTGATGTTAGAAAATGATCTATCCATGAGCTGATGAGAAGAATGTATAGCCAGTAATATTGAAGTGAAATGTTCTGTAAATGTCTGTTAAGTTCATTTGTCCTAGAGTTTTATTTAAGACCAAAGTTTCTTTAATTTCTGGTTAGAGGACTGTCTAGGCCTGTCAGTGGGTTATTTACGTCCCCAGTTATTACAGTGTTGATGTTTATCATTTTTGTTTAGATCAAGTCAAATTTGGTTTATAAATCTGGGAGCTGCATACATATTTAGGATTAATATGTCTCCTTGTTGAATTGTTCCCTTGACCAGTATTTAAGGTCTGTTTTTGTCTTTTTTTACTTTCACTGCTATAAAGTCAGTGTTACCTGGGATGAGTGTTGCAACCCCTACTTTCCTTTCTTTTGGTTACCATTAACATTAAATATTGTTTTCCAACCCTTCATCCCGAGTTTTCTTTGTCTTTAAAGGTTAGATGTATTTCCTGAATACAACAGATACCAAGTTTAAAGTTTTTATACAATCAGCCAGTCTATGTCTCTTCACTGGAGCGTTGAAATCATTCACATTTATTGAGGAAATTGATAAGTAGGGTGGATTTCTTGTTATCCTGTTTCAAAGGACTCTTATTTCTTTATCACTTGGGTTGTTGTGGCAGCTAGGCTTTGTCCTTAAGTTACTAGGTAGTTTTTTTTTTTTGAGCCAGAGCCTCAAGCTGTCACTCTGGATAGAGTGCCGTGGCATCACAGCTCACAGCAACCTCCAATTCCTGGACTCAAGCAAGTCTCTTGCCTCCACCTCCCAAGTAGGGACTACAGGTGCCCGCCACAACATCTGGCCATTTTTTGGTTGCAACCATCATTTTTGTTTGGTGGCCGTCTGGATTCGAACCTGCCAGCTCAGGTGCACGTGGCTGGCACCTTAGCCCATTGAGCCACAGGCGCTGAGCCAAGGTTGAACAAATTTCGATGACCCCTATATAATCCTCTACCTTAACTAACTACTTTTGGACTACCTTTGGAGTCGTTTACCAGAAAATGGTGGATTT
>CAUYON010161055.1:0-22662 GCA_963573935.1 Arctocebus calabarensis
TAGAGTGCCGTGGCGTCACACTGCTCACAGCAACCGCCAGCTCCTGGGCTTAAGCGATTCTCTTGCCTCAGCCTCCCGAGCACCTGGGACTACAGGCGCCCGCCACAGCGCCCGGCTATTTTTTTGTTTTGCAGTTCGGCCTCGGCCGGGTTTGAACCCGCCATCTTCGGTATATGGGGCCGGCGCCCTACTCGCTGAACCACAGGAGCCGCCCTATAATTCTCATTTTTTAATAGATTCAGAAAAACTCCCTATTTTCATATAAATAAATTAAGGACTATAGTTTGCAGAGTGGAGTTAGGGGTACAAAATTTGTGTTAAACTGATCACGTATTCATAACTTCTGCTACTTAACTGTTTGTGAGATTTGAGTTTCTTTATAAAATGCAAGTAGTAGTAGTACCTATTTCATAAAGTTACTTTGAGAATTAAATGAGTTAGTGTAAGTAAAACTCTTACCACAATGCCTGGGATAAAGTAAGCATTTAGAACTTACATTTATAAGCTGGACTGTAGGTGTCTGTGTCCAGAGCTTAAAGATAGATACTTAAAATATAAAACTACTTTTAGAAATTGTATTTTCTGGGAAATTGTATTTATATGTATTTCATTTATTTTGTGTTGTTTTAAAGCTTGATAAATCCCCCCCCCCAAAAAAGACGTCCACTGTCTTTATATAAGTAGTTATATTATAATAAAGATCACTAGTAGTAGGAAAGGAATCTATTCGTAAATTGGTGAAGAAACAGAATGATGGAAGCTATGGTATGCATTTGACTCTCCAAGGCAGACTTCTCGGGTGTGTCTTACCTGTGGAAGACTCTGCTGGTTCTGGCAGGTAGACCGCTAGCCTGTTCTAACCCAGGAAGTGAGGTTCTTCTCTGGGGGGGAAAAATGAGATCTCAACTCATTCTCAACTGGACCTCTTGACCCTCCCTTATTTAGTCCATGGATAATTTAATATTAAATTTAGTTGCTTAAGGATATCAGGATATACTGTGTAGTTCATTTGTGAGTTGATCTTGGTACAAAGTGGTTATTAGTAAAAAGCTTTCATTTGGTTATATATTCTGTTGTTATCCTGAAATACATCCATAATTTAAGTGTCGTAGATTTACTTGAGTTTGAACTTTAAATGGAATATTAAACGTCTCTACTGGAGGGATTAGAGCTTGATACTGGCTTTTGAACAGATAACTTGAGAGTGTGTCTCCTTCATGTGTGCACTTTGTTTACTGAAAAGTCAGAAATAAAAATGCTTATCCCTCCTTTTAACATATGATTGGTTTGTGTTTTACTCTTCAGCGTGATGGCACTATTAAGTTTTCCATGAAATTAGATTTTATTTCTTTTATATTTTGTGAATCCTGTGGTAAATAAGGAGAATATCAAGCTGGAGTTTTTGGTTTGGTTATTGCTTGTCATCAGACAAAAATGCAACAGACTATATATTCATGGAGCCTAGTGCTGCATTGTCTCATTAATGTTGGATACTCCCTTTTCATTGCATAGGCTGCACATATGTATTCTGGGACTAAGACTGGGTTGGTGTTAACCGACATCCAGCGAGAGCAGCAGGAACTCAAGAAATGGGACCAAGAAACTGTGGCATTTGAAGGTAAAAATATGAAAGCTCAGAGACCCATCTAGGCTCACATAGCTTTTATTTCTTTTTTAATGTAGCATATTGTACCTCATATTTTAAACTTTTCTTTGCTATCAGATTTCAGTTCTGGTTTTATACATTACTTTAACTTCTTAGTGGATCCAGGTCATTCTTTTCTTCTTGAAAAGTATCATTTCTCTGGCCCAGCATTAATACGCACGTAGATGTTAGTAGGAATTACTTGTGATCTGGCTGCAAAAGTTCTTTCTTATTCAGCCAGCATTCTAAGAAATTTCATTTTATCTGTTAGAATATTGTTTTTTATTTTGATACCTGATATTTATCTTAAAAAGTATACTTTCCTTTTGAAGCTGAATCCCAGTATGCTGAAACTGTATTTCGAGATAAGTCTGGTCGTAAGAGGAACTTGAAACTGGAACGTTTAGAGCAAAGGAAGAAAGCAGAGAAGGACTCAGAGAGAGATGAACTGTATGCCCAGTGGGGAAAAGGGTAAGCGAACTGTTGAAAGGGAACACAAATCGGCAGTGACTGAAGCCAGTCATTTCTTTATTCTTCTGGCCAGTTAGTTTGTTGTTCTGCCTTCACAGCTGTTACCAAGAAGGGGAAATTTTGTGTGCTGAATCTCATTCCTAGTGTGCTGATATATCCCATTCTTCCAGTGGGTATTCTGGGAGATTTTTTTTTTTTTGAGACAGAGCCTTAAGCTGTCGCCCTGGGTAGAGTGCTGACAGCAACCTCCAACTCCTGGTATTCTGGGAGTTTTACCCTGTTCAATATTTGGCCTAGGCTACTAGAAAGAGGAGGTTCTCCAGATTTCACGGGGTGGTCCATCTCAGTGTAGGTGTATAAATGTCAAACAGGATAGCAAACATTCTTGGTTCTTTCTTGTCCAGGCTTGCCCAGAGCCGGCAACAGCAACAAAATGTAGAGGATGCCATGAAGGAGATGCAAAAGCCTCTGGCCCGCTATATTGATGACGAAGATCTGGATCGGATGCTAAGAGAACAAGAAAGAGAGGGAGACCCGATGGCCAACTTCATCAAGAAGAATAAGGCCAAGGAGAACAAGAATAAGAAAGGTGTGACTTTTGGGAATCATCAGAGCTAGAAGTGACTTGTGTGAAGAGAGAAACATTAGGGTGCTGATAATAGCTATGTGCAAAGAACGCGTTCCCATACAATTTTAAATTCATTATGTCTGTGAGTTTAGATTCAACTCAATTGATTTTTCTGTATAGAATTTTTTTCCCCACTGCTTTCAGCTCTGAATTAAATTATATAGATAACTGAGTTCTTTTTTCTCACTCTCATTAGTGAGACCTCGCTACAGTGGTCCAGCACCTCCTCCCAACAGATTTAATATCTGGCCTGGATATCGCTGGGATGGAGTGGACAGGTAAGCCTAAGTATTCCCTACATTTTGTTCTCTCTTCCATTAAACTCTAACTGTCCCTAACCATTCTAAAATCATTCTACACTCTTTCCCATTCTCCGTTCTAATAACAAGATGAAAAATGTTCACTAAGCTTGCTTCTGTTTGTGAGGTCAATAAATCCTATTTTTGATGCTTAGAACATTCCTCCTTCTGTTTTCTTTTCAAAATAATCCTTAAAGCTTGAGACAAATAATTCAAGTGGTTCAGATCGGACATCCTTTGCTTCAGACGTTGGTTACTTTCAATGTTATTTTCTTAGATTTGAAGGGGATGAGTGATGAAGGGGATGAGTGGTCTGAAGCCTCTTATGTGTTGTGTCTTTTAGTCACTTGTAATGTCTCATAGACCCCTGCCACCAATTACTATCTATCTGCCTACCAGCATCTGTACCCACATACTCTAAATTCTTTTTTTTGAGACACGGTTTTACTTTGTCGCCTCTTGGTAGAGTGCTGTGACGTTATAGCTCACAGCAACCTCCAACCCCTGGGCTTAGGCGATTCTCTTGCCTCAGCCTCCCGAGTAGATGGGACTATAGGCCCTGCCACAACGCCTAGCTATTTTATGTTACAGTTTGGCGGGGCTGGGTTCGAACCCGCAACCCTTGGTATTTGGGGCTGGGGTCCTACCCACTGAGCCACAGGCGCCGCCCTAAATTCTTACATGCTATGATGGATGAACTGTATTTGCTCCTATCCAAAGTCAGTTCCTCTGCTTACATTTTAGACTCTCTTGCCTACTAAAGGACGTTGTTCTAATATTTAACACATGGTTTTCAAACTTTTAAATCTTAGGACCCTTTTATACTCTTAAAAGTTGAGAACCCCCCAGAACTTTTCTTTATGTAGATTGTATCTCTTGATATTTGCTATTAGAAACCAAAACTGAGATGTTTAAAAAGTATGTATTAAATCATTCTATGAAAAAGCCATTAAATATTAACAATGTTGCTTTGTTTTTATGAGAAATAGCTATATTCTCCAAATGAAAAAGTAGAGGGATGGCATTGATACACATTTTTTTTGCAGTTTTTGGCTGGGGGGCTGGGTTTGAACCTGCCACCTCCAGCATATGGGGCCGGCGCCCTACTCACTGAGCCACAGGTGCCGCCCGATACACATGTTTTTTTTTTTTTTTTTTTTGAGACAGAGCCTCAAGCTGTTACCCTGGATAGAGTGCCATGGCATTACAGCTCACAGCAACCTCCAATTCCTGGGCTCAAGCGAGTCTCTTGCCTCCACCTCCCAAGTAGCTGGGACTATAGGCGCCATAACGCCCGGCCATTTTTTGGTTGCAGCGTCATTGTTGTTTGGCAGGCCCGGGCTGGATTCGAACCCGCCAGCTCAGATGTACGTGGCTGGCGCCTTAGCCTGTTGAGCCACAGGCGCCGAACCCCGATACACATGTTTTCAAATCTCTTAATATCTGGCTTGATAATAGACAGTGTAAATCTGCATTTGTCGGTTGTGATGTGTTATTTAGTTGAAGAACAGGAAGAAAATTCAACCTTAAACGTATGTAGTTAGAAAAGGAAGGCATATTATATTTTTTGATATTACACAAAAACTCAGCAAGTGCTAGTTTCTTAAAGGTTAGTTATGTAGTATCTGAAACCAGATAAAAGAATTTTTTATGCTTTTCATACTGTTAATGATTATTAAAACCCATTTTACCTTAGCATTGGTCCTTTGTAAAATATTGGTTTGCTGAGTTTTTCCACATACCTCTAATTGTTGGCATATTTTCACTATACAATATTAAAAAATCAATTTTGTTAAAACACTGCCTCTGATCTTACATGGAAGTCTGTAAATACTGGAAAGCTAAACAGTTCATGGTGATGGATACAGATTTTTTTTTCTGTTACCCAGGGTAGAATACAGTGGCTCAAACTTCTGGGCTCAAATGATCCTCTTGCCTTAGCCTCCCATGTAGCTTGGACTGCAGGTGCCTGCAAGCACCTGTTACAACTCCTGGATGATTTTTCTGCTTTTAGTAGAGATGGAGTGTTGCTCTCGCTTAGGCTGGTCTAGAACTCTTGACCTCAAGGGATCCTCCTCCCTCAGCATACCAGAGTGCTAAGATTATAGGCATGAGCTACCACTCCCAGCTGACACATACAGTTTAAGAACATTCTAACTTACGGCTTAGCACTTGCATCTCAGTGGCTAGGGTGCCAGCCATGTGCACCAAAGCTGGCAGGTTCGAATCCAGCCCAGGCCTGCTAGACAAAAATACCAAAAAAAAAAAAAAAAAAAAGGCCAGGCACTATGTAGTCTCAGCTGCTCGGGACTATAATCAAATATTTTGCCTAGAGTCACACAGCTCACTTGATAAGCTGTAATTAGAACCCTGGGTTTCTGATTCTCTGGTCCAAAGCTCTTTCCACTGTGAATTCTTTTGCAGTTTGTTTTTTGATTCTGCTTAGGACTTGGTTTGTTATTCATATGTCATTTGTCTGCATTATTATATTAGTGTTTATTCTCTTAAGTACTTATTTCCCAAAAGCAAAAAAACAGTGGTTGCCTTGGTGCTCAATACCATCCATGTCTCTAAGGTTGGCAGTGATACCATTTATAATGAGCTTCTCTTCTTATTAAAGCCCTCTATCACCTCACATACCCCTTAGGGAAGGCCTTAGCATACTTATAGGTACTTGTCCCCACCAAACCAAGAAGGAGGGAAGAGAAGGTTATTAATTTGCTGGCAAAAGGGAAGGATGGCAGACTCTAAGATGAGAGAGTCTTATCATTCTCTCTTTTAACAGAAAAACAGAGCTTCAAAAGGGTTTTCAGCTATAGGCCATTGCTGTTTAAACTATGGTTGGTAGTCCAGGTCAGCCTTATCTCTGGTGAAGATGACCTCATGCCCTTTGCCCTTTGCTCAATTCTGTTGAGCCATTTCCTTTGGTTTAAAACAAAGAACACTCCTCTGCTTCTCTGATTACTGGCCTTGGGCAGAAATGCAGGTTTCAGTTCCTCAAAAAATTTGAGGGGTTTTAAAGAGATAACTTATAAAACATTTTGTCCTTTTTCAAATCCTTACTTCTGTTACTGTTGTGCCCAGATGACGTAATTCCCAAAGACCACCAGAGAGATGTACTAGATGCAAAAGCATAAGAGCCTTTATTTAAGCCAGGGCCCACAGAGTATGCTACGTAGCGGGAGTGTTCTGAGGTCCCGGATCTCTGAGTTGGGGGTGGGGAAGGGGGGTGAGGGACTTTTGGAGTATGGTGAGTATGATTGCTTATTTTAAATGCTCCTTGGTGCTTATTGGTTAGGCCTACTTTGAATGGTTAATCTCGGCTTGGGTCACCTGATGGGGCGAGTACCTTGCTTAGCCCTGATAGGCTAGGAATGAGAACAAAGGAGCTCTGAGATAGAGGGCTATTCTTGGGAACAAAGGAATTCTAAGATGGTGGCTTTTTACAAGATGGAGTTACTCTTATTCTTCCATTACATACATGTTATAACTTCAAATGGTTATGTAGTGGGTACCAGAGGTTCCACAATTAGCATGAGACAGTCCCTGAGCTTGCTTTCTATTGGGAAGAGAACATAGACAAGTAATTTCAATGCTACTTGGTGTTACTATAGACTGGGAGCACAAAGGAAGAGTAAATTTAGGAGGATGTGGTGAGGGAATGCTTCCTAGAGGAAGGGATGTCAGTAACCAGCCAAGGTAAAAAGGAAAGGAAGGGTGTTAAAGGAGGAGGGGGCTGTCTGTGCAGTCGTAAGGATATGGTGTTATGGGGAGGGTGGTAATCACTTTGTTTTTTTTGGGTAGCACAGAGTGTGAAATGGAGTTGTGTGAGGTATACTGCAGAGGTAGGCGAGGCCCTGGTCACAACACCTTGGAAGACTTTTCTGAGGCGCTTAGGCTTCACCATAGAACAATGGTTCTCAATCTGTGGGTCGGTACCTATAGGAACTGTATTAAAGGGCTGTGGCATTAGGAAAGTTGAGAACCACTGCCCTAGAGGCAAAGGAGAGCCATTGAAGGATTAAAAGTATCTCTACTTTTTATTTTCTGAGAGAGTGCTGTGGTGTCATAGCTCATCGCAACCTCAAACTTCTGGGCTCAAGAAATCCTCTTGCGGGCGGCTCCTGTGGCTCAGCGAGTAGGGCGCCGGCCCCATATACCGAAGGTGGCGGGTTCAAGCCTGGCCTCGGCCGAACTGCAAAACAAAAAAATAGCCGGGTGCTGTGGCGGGCCCCTGTAGTCCCAGCTATTCGGGAGGCTGAGGCAAGAGAATCGCTTAAGCCCAAGAGCTGGAGGTTGCTGTGAGCAGTGTGACTCCACGGCACTCTACCCAGGACAATAAAGTGAGACTCTGTCTCTAAAAAAAAAAAAAAAGAAAGAAAGCCTCTTGCCTCAGCCTCCCAAGTAGCTGGGACGATAGGTGCCAGCCACAGTGCCCAGCCATCACTGCCTTTTAGATAGACAAATCATTCTGGCAGTGACGTAAAGGATTTGAAAGGTACCGGTTTGGAAATAGAGAGAGTATGTACAACATTGTTGTAGTAGCTCAGTCTAGAGGTGCTGAAGATCTGAACTGTGACTTTCAGACAGTGGTGAAGAAGGACAGTAGTAAGAGAAGAGGAAGTGGGGAAAGGGTTAGGGATGAGGTGGGAGGACCTTTGGCTGATTTGGGGAAAATGATTCACTGGATTTCTAACAAGGAATCACACTGATGACCTGAAAGAGAACTAGCTTTCAGCATAGTCAAATAAAAGCCAGGTTCTTACTGTTTTAAGGAGTGAATGAAAAATGAGGAGACAGGGCCGGTGAATACAGGCTTTTAAGAACTTGAGGTAAGACTGCGAATGCAAAGTAACTGGCAGGGCTTTAAGGTGCACTTACCACTTCAGTGAAACTCACCCCATGTTGGTTTCCTCGACGTCCTGCTGCTGGTCCTTTTCTTTTGCCATTTCTTCTGGCCACGTTAGTGAGCATCTCTTCCTCTGTGCGTTCCTTAAATATTTCTTAGAGCTCCATCCATAACCCTTAGCTGTTCACACTTCTGTGCTTTCTCTGGGAATCTTACCTGGTCGTATTTTCTACCACCACCTATATGTACATGATTTGTACCTCTGTATTTCCAGGTTGGTTTGGTGTATTGAGCTGTGTGTTGAATTTCTTTGTTGATGTCCACTTGAGGGACCGTGAATGCAGCATATTTAAAACTGAACTGATAAGCTTCCCCTACTCTAAGGCTGCTCCTCCTCATGTGCTCTCTGACCTGGTTAGGGGCAGCCTCATTCATCTAGTCATCCAAATGGTCGGTATTAACCTGTGAGGCAAACTTACCTTCTCTTTTTTTTGTCCTTATGCACCTAATCAATCACAGAGTCCTACTAATTTTTCCTTCTGTGTCTTCTCTGTCCTGTCCCTCTTTGTCATCAGCTCTTGCCTGGATCAGTTGCAGTGACTTTCCTGCCTTAAATTTCTTCCTGAGTGATCTTTCTGAAATGGAGTTCATGTTCTTGGCTTTAAACTCATCCTTTCTAGTGCTCGCTTCGGCAGCACACACAAACTAAAATAAACCCATCCTTTCTGGATGAAATCTAAACTTTTTACCATGGTCTACAAAGCTCATTATGGTTTGGCTTCTGCCTGCCGTTCTAGCTTTGATTCCTGGTTACTCTCTGTGTCTGAGGCTCTAGCCTTACCAGTTTGCCTTTGGTTCCCTGCACGTGCCAGGATACTTCTCATTTCTGTGCCTACTCTTGTTGCCCACACTGTGCTCTGTTCTGAAATAACCCCTGGACCCCCTCCAGCCCTACCCCTCTGGTTATCATAAAGCCTTTCTTGTCTATCCCTCACATCACCCTTCTACCATGCCTCCCCCAAGCTGAGTAAGATCCCTATTTATGCACAGTTCTACCATAGTTTATGCACTTACTTCTTTAAATGTCTATCTCCCGTACTTGTCTGCCGTATTCTTATTTTTATACCATGCCTACCACTGTATAAAATGAATATAGTAAAGAGTTCTTTATATATCTTGGTTACAAGTTCCTGATAGATAAATGATGTGCAAATATTTTCTCTTCATTTTGTGGGTTATTAACTGTTTTATTTACTAAAATGCTTAGGGTAGTAATTTGCACTTAGGGTAGTTGTTATATAGCAACTGATAACTAATATATATACAGTAAATGTTTAATGAATAAATAAAGTCTAAGATGTGGATGTCAGCTGAGAGTGAGTTGGGCCTTTAGAAACTATAGTAAAGATTTGAAGTAGTTAAAGATTGGGAGAAGGGTTTGCATAAGTACTAAGAAAAGCATAACTTATGTATTTTGTCCTTTTGATTCTACTGCATATGCCTTAAGTATTTTTGTGTAATTGCCTCACTTTCCTCACGACTCATTATATTGTAAACTGTGAGTTGTTTCTTTTAAAATAAATGTCCATTTCAAGGTTCTGTATCCCTTTTGGTTGCAGATCCAATGGATTTGAACAGAAGCGCTTTGCCAGACTTGCCAGCAAGAAGGCAGTGGAGGAACTTGCCTACAAATGGAGTGTTGAAGACATGTAACTTTTCTGAGGCTGAGGGGAGGGCTGTGGGTTATGTTACTGGGCACAGGACAGTGAGACATCTACGCTACTAATCAGAGCCCACACAAACCAGCAACTTCTTGAATAGTTGCTTTGACCACAGAAGAATATTTGAGACCTGATTTTTGGACTGAGGTACCTGTACTTCTCAGGTATGACAATAGTGGCTGTTGCTGGATTTTAGAGGAAGCATTGATTTCTCATTGTCCCTGAGTTTCTTCTTGATGCTGCTTTCTCTTTTTACTTTTTTTTTAAATAAACATACATTTATTTTTTTAAAATTACATTCTTAACTGGATGTTCTGTTTTGGGGAAGAATACAAGCAAATATTGAATCCCTGGGAGTCTTGGGGGTGATCATTGTATTTTTCATTGATTTAGAATGCAATGTGAGTAAAAACTTTCTTAGTGATAGAGCCTTTCTCTGATAAAACAAGAATTGTCACTAAATTAGAATCAAGAGTAGAAATATGGGTGTTTGGAGACAAGGTATATGATAAAGGTTGTGTTACAAATTAATGAGGAAGATGGATAATGGTGCTCAGAAAATTGGCTTATATATGGACAGAAATAAAGTTGAGTCTTTGTACTATATAAAACAAAAACAAATCCCAAAGCAATTAAAGACCTAAATGAAAGGTAATATGATAAAGCTAGTAGAAACAAATGATGAATACAAATGATGAATGTCTTTGTGACCTTGGAGTGAAGATAGATTTCTTAAATAAGATCCAGAATACAATCCATAAGATCTGGTGGTTTTGACTACTTCATAATTAAAGATTTCTATTTGGCAAAGCACCCCATAGTCAAAACTAAGGGTGAGTGTAGATAAGAGGAAAATATTTGCAAGTCTAAAACTGACAAGGGATTACATATATAAGGGACTGAATATAGAAGGAGGTCCTACAAATCTGGAAGGGAAAGATAATACCAAATAAAAATATGTGAATGTAAATAGGTAAAATCAAAAGGGAAAATCAGAATGGCTACAATATGTATTGCCTCAACTCTAATTAGAGAAATGAAAATTAAAATATCGAGTTTCTGCTTTATATCTTTTAGTTTGGCAAAAATAGGCAAGAACTTGAACTCTTCATGGGAAATCAAAAGTCATGGAAACTTTCAGTTGGTGCATCCATTCTGGAGAAGAAGTGGATGAAACTTATTGAAGTGAAGTAATATCTAAGATGTAATATTGCATAGTTTTTCAGACTATGGCTCTGGACCTATACTGCCTGAATTTGAATCTCAGCTTTGCTAGGTATGTGACCTTTGGTAAGCCACTTCTCTGTGCCTTATTTCTTTATTTGTAAAATGGAAATAATAGTACCTACCTCCTAGGTTTGCCCTGGCTAGAGTGCAATGGAATCATTGTAGCTTACTTGAACCTCAAACTCCAGGGCTTGAGCTATCCTCCTGCCTCAGCCACCACACCCAGCTAAGTTTTTTCTAGTTTTTGTAGAGATGGAGTCTCGCTCTTGCTCTTGCTCAAGCTGGTCTCAAACTCCTGAGTTCAAGTGATCCTCCCACCTTGGCCTCCCAGAATGCTAGGATTACAGGTGTGAGCCATCACTCTCAGCCACTTCAAAGGTTTATTGTAAGCTTAGAATAATGCCTGGCACACAGTAAGTGTCATAAAATTACTAGGTATGATTTTTATCATCATCATCTGTGTGGTAGTCAGCTTCCAAGGTGGGCCCCAATGATCTCTGCTCTCTGGTATTTAAGCCCTTGTAGTCCTTCCCTCCCCCAATGAATAGGGCTGACCTGTGCTACCAATAGGAAGTACTGGATGCATGTGACTACTGCAGCTGTGTCATAAAGAAGTTGAAGCCTTGCACTATCTTGGATCCTTGCTCTGGAGAAAGGCAGCCTCCGTGTCATGAGAACACTAAGGCAGCCCCCTTGAGCAGCCCATGTGGAGAGGCACTGAGGTCTGTCACCAACAGCCAGCACTAAGTTGCCAGCCATGTGAGTGAGCCACTTTAGAGTAAATCCTTCAGCTCTCTTTAACCCGTTAGGTGCTTGTAGCCCTGATAGACAACTGACCACAGCCTCATCAGAGATCCTGAGCCAGAACACTCAGCTCCAAGTTCTTGATCCAAAGAAGCTGTGAGATAATAGAAGTTTCATATGTTTTTAAAAATAGCTTTATCGAGAGCTTTATTTATTACACAGTTCACCCATTTAAATTGTACGATTCAGTGTTTTTTTTTATATCACAAGAGTTGTGTGACCATTACCACAATTCATTTTAAGACATTTTCATTACCTTGTGGATACAAGAAATTTTGTGCCCCTTAGCTGTGACCTGTACTTTCTCTCAGCTCCCCCATCCTTAGGCAACCACCAGTCACCTTCTGTCTCTAGATTTGTCTATTCTGGACTTTCATATATTGATAATATGTGAATGGCACAGTCATAAAATGTGTGGTCTTTTGTGTTTGGCTTCTTTTGCTTTGGATAATGTTTTTATGGTTTAAACATATTCTAACATGTATCAGTACTTAATTTTTTTAATGGCTAATCAATTAAATAATCCCTTTTGTGGATATACTGAATTTTATTTATCTATGCCTCATCTGAAGGATATTTGAGTTGTTTCTGCTTTTTGGCTATTATGAACATGCTGCTGTGAACAATTCATGTATAAGGTTTTGTGTGGATGTGTGTTATCATTTTTTTTGGATATATCCCTAGGAGTGGAATAGCTGGGTTATATGTAACTCCATGTTTTACTCTTTGAAGAACTACCAAACTTCTTTCGAGGAAATATAATTTCTCCACATCCTTGCCAACATTTGTTATTATTTATCTTTTGATTATAGCCATCCTAGTAGGTGTGAGGTAGTATATCTTATAATGATTTTGATTTGCATTTTCCCAATGCAAATGGTGTTGAACATCTTAAATATGTTTTAGAGAAATGTTTATTTACATCTTTTGCCCATTATTTATTTGTGTTACTCGTCACATATATGTATCACACACACACACACTCTTACGTAAAGAGTTCTCTATATGTCTTGGTTACAGGCTCCTTACAGATAAATGATTTGCAAATATTTTCTCTCGTTTTGTGGATTGTTAACTGTTTTAAGCTATTAAAACATTTGGGGTAGGTAATTTACACTTAGGGTAGTTGTTATACAGCCGCAGATAATTTTTTTTTTTTTTTTTTTTTTTGAGACAGAGCCTCAAGCTGTCACCCTGGGTAGAGTGCTATAGCATCAGAGCTCACAGCAACCTCCAATTCCTGGGCTCAAGCGAGTCTCCTGCCTCCGTCTCCCAAGTAGCTGGGACTACAGGCGCCCTCTACAACGCCCGGCCATTTTTTACTTGTAGCCGTCATTGTTGTTTGGCGGGCCCGGGCTGGATTTGAACCCGCCAGCTCAGGTGTACGTGGCTGGCACCTTAGCCTGTTGAGCCACAGGCGCCGAGCTGCAGCTGCAGATAATTTAATACGTTTAATATGTACATACATGGAAGTAGTTCCACTCCTGGTTATGTCCTTCAGAGAAACTTGCACAAATCCTCAAGGAGTCACATATAAGGACATTTATCTATGTGTAGTTTTGAGAGCAAGAGATTGGAAGCAACTTTCCATCACTAAAGAATTGATGAGCAAAATATGACACATGCATATGATGGAATATTATTTTAAAAACAGTCAGATGTTAACTATTAGGACCTTAGCAACATGATAAACTCCAGGTGAAGGAAATAAGAAACAATGAGATTTATAGCAAAAATCAGCTGATTAAATTAAACAACATTATTTGTTAAAGAAGATGATGAATACCTTCATCACTGGAATAAAGTCTGGGAGGGAATGGCATGGCACTGGAATGTAGAAGGAAGGGAGGAAAGGGAAACATAAGAGAGATGGATGGATGCATGAATGAAAGTGATACTGTGCTCTGAAGTAAGGCCTGTGATCAACTCAGTTTTGTGTACCTGAGGCCCTAAGTGCAGCTCCAGAAGCAAAGTCTCACTCTAATGGCACTATCTGTATTAGTTGGGGTAGGCTACACTGCTATAGCCGACTCCACATAGAAGGCTTTTTGTGTTTTCCTCCTTTCTCAATATCTAGGTAGTTTTAGGCTGAGGAAGTAGGAGGGGGATATGTAGTTGTTTAGGGATCGGCCTGATGCCAACTTTGCCATGGTTTCCAGGGTTGTTTTAAGCCTGTCATTTTAGTGACTTGAGTAGAGCTTGGAGGATTGGGTCATCTCTAGAAATAGCACATACTTGTGTTTATATTCTATTGGCTAGAACTTTGTCTCAAGGGAGTCTGAGATGTATGCTCACAAAGGGAAAAATAGATGTTGTTTGACTGTTATCTCTGACACATTATGCACTTCTCAGTCTTCTGAAGAAAGGTTGTCCATCCCTCAGCCATTTGAGACATGCATAGATTTTGAAATCATTTTGAGATCTGGAAGTCCCAAAGGGACTCCATTCTCTAATGGAAGTATCAAATGGAATCACTTACCAAGTTAGGGATTAGGCCTCTGCCCTAAACTCTAGTGGGTGATTGTTGGGAGGTGAAAGGTAAACTGAGTCTAGGGTTAGCATTTGTGAGCTCAGAAAATAAAACTCTCCAGTTCTGTAGTTACAGTGTGGCAGTTGGGATTAGACCTGGGTGTTACTTCCTCTATGTCACACAGCCTAGCTGGGCCTTTGGTTCCCTGCAGTAAACATTTTTTATACTTTTTGGCCAGGGCTAGTTTTGAACCCGCCACCTCCAGCATATGGGGCCAGCGCCCTACTCCTTTTCACCACAGGCGCTGCCCGCAGTAAACATTTTTTAAAAAGTTCCAAGGTTAGGACATTAGTAGAGAAACTGGTGAAATCCAAATAAAGTGTGGAGTTTATAGAAATATGCCGGTGTTAATCTCTTAGTTTTGACAAATGTACCATAGTTATGTAAGATGTTAATATTGGAGGAATTGGGTGAAGGGTATATAAGACTCTACTGTCTTTACAACTTTCTGTAAATATAAAATTATTCCAAAATAAAAGCTTATTTTTTAAAGCCTTAAGGAATGCAGGTTTTAGACAGGATCCTACTCTAAGTTTTTTCTTTTAAGAATATATTATACAAAATAAGCTATTTTGCAAGCCAACCCCTTTCTTTGGCAAAGGTGGCATTAAACTCCTAGCCTATTGTTACACCCCTTCTGCACTGCTAGTTTTTATTTCCATTAAGATTTTTAACTTTATTTTGGTGGGACCCTACACTGTTTCATAGGATCAACTCATTTTAATAGGCCCAGATGCCTTGGGAAATTTTAAATCACTTTTTTTCCTTAACAAAGGAAAAATATTACCTGTTTTCAAGCAGAGTCTGAGGTGTAGGGGAAGCAGATAGATTCTATTCCGGATGAGCTCTGTGTTTAGTAGGCATTAGTGAAAATTAAATCCCCGCCCTGCACTTCTCTGTGTTTAAGTGTGAGAACAAAGAATATTTTATAAATAGGCCAGAGATCCCAAGCTGTCCAGCTTCTAGCTGGCTGTCATTTCCTAAGCTGCTACTAGAGGGCAGTGTGATATGCCTTTTCTGGGCTGGGGAAAGCAGGGCCCTGGATCTATACATACTTTGCAAAATAATAGGCCTCAGATCCACAACATAATTCCGTTTCCAATGTAGTAAAGATTTTCAGGAGAAAGACTTAGTGTTTGGATTTTGATCCAAATGTTCCTTTCTCGGGCTTCGGAAACCTTCTCTACTTAGAAGATATATATATATATTTTTTATCAGATTTAGACCCTCTTGTTCTCCTTCCTTTCATGTGCCACCTTCTCTACTCTCAAGTTTAGACTTAAGAAGCAGTGAGCAGTACTAACAAGCACTCAGTAGTACACTTCAAAAGGGTTTATGTGAATTATATCTGAATTTAAAAATGTAAAAAAAAAAACCAAAGAAACCACAGAGCATATACGTTGGTTCAAATAGAATGTAATTAGTTGCTGAGGCTGACTGGAGAAGGCTTGATGCTTTGCCATCGACCCTTTGGTAAGAAGGAATCGCTCTGACCTTCTTTTCCTTTGGGTCTCCCGGAGCAATACACTGACCTTCAGGACAGGTAGTGCATCGTTCCTTTCTGAAAAGGCTACTCACCCTTGCTCAGCATCACTGAGAACTGGATGAGGGTTAGGGTGTGGCTGGCCAGTGCTAGTGAGAAAGCTGCACCTAGACTGTGAGGTAGATATCTTGAGACTTCTGTTTCCAATCTGAGCTGGAGACGCATGTGCTGAACTGTGTATTTTCATGTAGGTTATTTGGGTAGTCTCTCTCTCTCCGATTGTCTATTTTGAAGGCATAAATGCTTCCGGAGCTGGTTTTTGGATGCTGGACTGGCCTGTAATAATAGGCAAAGAAACTGGGGCTGGCTAATGCTGAGTCATGTCTCCCTGACACTGGCTTAGCCATGTGCAAACTACATTACTGTGTCTGGGGATGACTCAGTCTCTCCTTTGTACCTGAACAATTTCCTGTGCTCAGTTGAGAAACTGCTTGCCTCGAACTTGATGCTGTTGGTCTTGGGCTTACACAGCTTCACCCTTACAGAAAACAAGGGCATGTAGGTGGTCCTGGTGGTGTTCTGATCCTCAGGTGGTGCCTGTGAGCCCCCCCCCTTGGGAGGGGACAGAGTGCAGTCAGCTGTAAAAGGAGTATATTCCCCTCTCTACATACCACATTCAGTGTTCTCTGTCAGCTCTGAGGAATTATGAAGTGTGTGACTTTATCCTGTCACAGGTAAAGATGCAGTCAATAGTGCTTAGTAAGCAGTGCCCATTTTATTTTCTCTTTTTTTTCTTTTTGAAGACAGAGTCTCACTCTGTCTCCCAGGCTAGAGTACAGTGGCATCATCATAGCTCCCTGCAAGCTCAATCTCCTGGGCTCTAGTGATCCTCCCACCTCAGCTTCCTGAATGGCTAGGTCTACATGCCTGTATCACTATACCCAGTTAATGTCTGTATTTCTGCTAGAGATGGGGTCTCGCTCTTGGTCACAGCTGGCCTTGAACTTCTAGCCTTAAACAGTCCTCCTGCCTTGGCTTCCCAAAGTCTTAGGATTACAGGCACAAACAGCTGTACCTGGACTTATTTTCTCTACTTTTGGAAAGAGAGGAAACATTTCATCAAAATCAGAAAGAGAGAGACTAATCAAATAACCTACATGAAAATACATGTGCTCAAAATCACTCTGAGTTTGTAAAGAGTCAGAATGTAAACATTAGATTTTTCTCCCTGCAGTTCTCCCCAATCCATCCTCATCCTAGTAGCAAGGTAAGAGGTGAGAAGACAGTCCAAGGGACTGTTGGCTGCCCACAGCTGTTCTTACCTGGGGCTTCTTGTAGCCTCTGTCATGAGGTCCATAGCATACTTGAGGCTGAGCTCCCCAGTCTTGGCAGAATTGCTTGCTGGTAGTTTCACTTTGGAACTTAGTTTTGAAGATCCCAAGTGTGTTAGAGGGACTCTTACCTTTGACTCTTTTACCAGGGTTTTGGGTGGTTAAGACATCTGGGAAGAGAAAAATGCATGTCTGGGAATGTAATAATAATAGTTTTAATTGTTCTCTTTCATTAAGTACTTACTCTGTGTCAAACCTATGTTAAGTGCATGCTTAAAAGTTGCCTCTGTGGTCAGGGAGAGTCTAAGTGGTTGCATGTTAAGAAAAGCCGTATTCCCGGGTCTCCCAAGAAAATTACCACTGTGGTATTCTGATAGGGGAAACTCTTTTGTTCCTATTCCCTGTGTCCTGAAGGCATAGTTAGGATTCTTCATGCTGATTACCTCTTGACAGAGAGGTTGGGCACTTTATCCTGGCCACTGGGTCTCCATCAAACTTGGCTGTGCTGTTCCCACTTAGGGTGGGCATCTGTTTTGGCCGGCTCAGCTCCTGATGCAGATGAGCAGTGGGGTGCCAACCAGGGGCACTGTCTTTCTGCTCATGCTGGATATCTTTGCTGCAAGGGAAAAAATATTTCCACCAGTAGGAAGCTACCCCTGTGAGCCATTCCAGGCACACAAATAGAAGGGCACTGTGTTGTCAGCTTGTGTCTTTGCCTCTTTCATTTGTGGTTTTGCCTAAGCTATACGGTGTGCTTTCAGGTACTCAAGTTAAAATTTCTTAATTGCCTCTCTGAAAGTAAAGTTTTAATTTATTTGATCTCTATTTCTTGTCACACATCTCAGTTATCCTGCTACGACTTAGCAGAGAGGATGAGACACCTGCAGCCAAAGGCTGGAGCATTTCTAAAATGGAGAGCATTTTCTAAAATGCCCTGTTAGGCAGCTAGAGGCTACAGCTTAGACAACAGGATCTTGGGAGACAAGAGCTTAGAAGTATGTTTACTGGTGGAGAGAAGAGCTGTCTTTATTGCTAGGTCAGTGTTCCTGATCACTTCAGGGTGAGGATTATGCTTTCATTCACTACTTTGGAATAGGATTACAGTTTCCATAATATTTCTAAAGCATCTATTACTGGCTTGGGATTGGAGCTGGATCTTCTAACCTGATAAGGGACGAGTTAGAGGGATGAATAAGGGCATTTTGAGCCCTTTGAGCCCTGATGAAAGCAGGCTTTAATTGGGAGAAGCTAGGACAAGGGCAGGCCAGAGGAAAGCCTGATTCTCTGTCCCTTCACAGGCACTGGATAAGACTGGGTTTTGTACCTCTTGGCTTGCAGTTGGGGGTTCATGTCTCCCATGGATGCGTAGAGGAAGGGGCTGACCCCCAGTTACGAATAGCATGCAGTTTGTCCTTATGCAGATCTTATACAAGTAGAGGAAACTAAGCAAGCTAGAGGGAAATTAAGACACTGAAATAGGGGCGGCGCCTGTGGCTCATCGAGTCGGGTGCCGGCCCCATGTACCAAAGGTGGCGGGTTCAAACCTGGCCTCGGCCGAACTGCAAAACAGAAAAATAGCCGGGCATTGTGGCGGGTGCCTGTAGTCCCAGCTACTCTGGAGGCTGAGGCAAGAGAATCGCCTAAGCCCAAGAACTGGAGGTTGATGTGAGCTGTGTGACACTATGGCACTCTACCGAGGGCAATAAAGTGAGACTCTGCCTCTACAAAAAAAAAAAAAAGACTCTGAAATAATTAGCTCTTTGCTATGTTGCCTTCTATAGAATAGATAATCGGGTTCTGTTGTTATTATCTTTGTCCTGGGAAATAGGACCCTTTTCTGGCTCCTGCCCCTCATGGCAACACTGCAGCTTACTGACAGTTCCAGTTACTTGCTCGAAGCCTTGGCTGCTCTTGTCTGGGCTAAGTGTGAGGACTTACCTTGGGGCTTGGAAGTCCTTCTGATATTGGCGAATGTACTCCACGTCACCTGGATGCACTATTAGTGCCATTTTTCTGCCCTGAATGTGAGCTGGGAATATTGACTGACCGAGAGGAGGGTTCTGCAAGGAGATCTGATGAGTAGTGGTCATGTTGTGGTTACCTAGGGGGAGCAAGAAAGTGTGCAGAGGGCCTTCCCTATGTGGGCGCTCATGAGATGAAAGGTGGGGAATGCAGACCCTACCTTGGTTCCTGCCAGCTGCCTCAACTTGACTAAACCTTTTTTTGTTTCTGGGCCTTTCCTCCCTTTTTTGTTTAATAGAGATACCAGACATAAAACATATCAGCATTGTCTCCTCTAAAACCCTGACCTTGGAGTTGTTTTCTCAAGACCAGAAGAAAGCGTCTTTAGTGTGGAATCCCAGAGTGGCTTCCTAGCCCTTCTTATAGTACCCGAATTTTGGAAGCCTGCCAACCAGCCTAGCCAAAGCAGGAAGGAGGGAAGTCTGGGACAGGGTGATTGGGATGGTACCTCCCAGAGGCTGACCTTTAAGACAAATATTGGCCGAGGGTCTCTTTAAGACGGAGGGCCGAGACCCTTGCTTTTTACCATATTCTCCGGGGTTGGTTGTTCCCACCACCGAGCTGTGTTGGAGGGGCAGGAACACTCCTGGATAAGGTGAAGTAAGATAGATTGGGAGCAGAGGGTCAGACTTTGCTTTATGCAGAATGCCCTTCCCCTGTCCCCTATTACCTGTACCCCACCAGGCTGAGTCTTACCTGAATGGGAGGGTAGCTCTCCACAATAAGTTGCAGGTTCTATCTTCCAGGGCTTGAAGCTTTCTCCACAGGTTGTATTAAAGAGGACCCATGAAGGCTCAAAGGAGCTTGGAGGTTGCATCTCTAGTGGAGCCATGTGAAGGGGCTCCAAGCGGTATTTAATATCTTCTGGGGCTATTTCCTCCTGGCTAGTTGACTTCTGCAAAGTAGCTACCTGCTGCTGCTTTCTCTGGTGGGAAGTTCAGTTTATTCAGCATGGTCCTTCTGACTTTCCCCTTTATTAATGGGGCTAAGCAGAGGAATCATTAGTGGGGCTTAGCCTCTTAGAGTGAGTGGCCCTCAAAAACTAGGCAGGATTGCCTTCTAGCAAGTTACTTAACTTCTCTGAGCCACAATTTCCTTGTTTGTAAAAATCATCATAATATATATCTTCCTTTCTGGGGAAAGGATCTGAAATAACATAAATAGCATAGTGTCTGGCATGTAGAAGGTGCTTAATAAATAGTATCTTCTCTTAAAATAGTAAGATACTTCCAGAGTGTCCGTGTGTGTTGCAAAAGTGACACGTGTCCCAATCTCTGCTGACCCCACTTTCACTCCTAACCTTACCTGAACACCAGGGTAAACATTGTTTTTTGGCTGTGTTTGGAGAATCAGCATCTCTTGCCAGGTGGGATTGAAAACTATGCTATTTGAAGAACAGTAGTCAAGTAGGCGGAGTCTTCTGTCCCCAGGAGGTGGGGCATCTAGAGTAGAGAGAGGAGAAGTGATTGGTATGATTCTTCCCCATGGGAATCTTTTGTTACCCGTTGCCCTCACTAAGTGAGGGAGGTAGGTGTTGGTGGTGGTGTCCAGACATAACTCTTGGCAACTTTGAACTCCTGAGCTTAAGCTGTCCTCCTGCCTCAGCCTCCCAAATAGCTCAGAATACAAGCACACACCACCATATCCAGGTAATTTTTTTTTTTTTTTTTTTAGAGACAGTGTCTTGCTGGGTAGCTTAGCTGGTCTCAAACTCCTGGCCTCAAGTGACCATCTGAGTTGCTGTAATTATAGGCATTAGCCACCATGTCTGTCTCTAATTTGAATTTATTTGCGGCTGAATCAGTAAGAACTGGCAGCGAGAGTGGGGCGGGGTAGGAGTTCTCTGCATTTAAGGGCACATAGTATTTCAAAGCAAAAACAGTTATTCTTTAATGGGCATTTCAACTTTTTTCGTTTCATTTGTCCTTGAAGGTAGTGCTGGTTGGGGGTGAGGTGGCTTGTGATGAAGATGGTCAGTGGTGAACTCCTGCATAGATGGGCAGATCTCCAGAGAGGAGAGCACTCCACGCCTGGGCTTGGTGTAGGTGCCTTGGTGTCTATGTCTTCTAAGGGGCAGGGAACAGAATAGTCCCTAAGAGCACAGGATGGGTAGAGCTGAGTCAGGGCTTCCAAAGCTCCAAGGCTTCACTGCTGAGAACTTGAGGAAGTCCTTCCTGGTCCTCAGGGACAAAGGAGGAAGAGGGGTTCTCTGCACTGGCCACATTTTGGACATAAGTAGAATTTGTGACTCAGTATTTGAGGTCCAAAGAGATTGAGAGAGGGTGGGCAACTTTTTGGCTGCTTAAAGAAGTCACCTTTTTTGCATGTGTGAAGAATGGAGGAGGCCGAGCCGGGTGACGTGTCTAGGTGCCTTGCATGATGGAGAGAATGGGCTGCAGTATGTGCGGGGAGGCTGCAGTCGTAGTGGGGAGCAGGCCATGAGCACTGTGAGAGGGTTGCGTCTGAACCACTAAGGTCTGGGCGGGGCCAGGACAGGAAGCAGCCTGTGTTCTCTGCCTGTGGACACTACTTTAGAGGGAGGGAAACAAGAGCAGGAGCTTTGGGGCAGGGAGGAGAGTGAGAAGGGGGATTCTGCATAGAGATGTGACTAGAGGACACTCACTGACAATCTCAGAGGCCTTCTGGCTCATAGTGGCAGTAGCTTCTCAGCCCTGATTGCCACCTACTGAGGGGGCGCCTATGCTTTTGCAAATGGACTTTGGTTCTGAGGTTTGGTGTCTTAGGTTGGTGTGGGCTTTTCTGAATGTAAAAACCACTGCACTGACCTTGGTGGAGGAGGTGGAGGCAGCTGTGTCCCTAGCAACAGAATACCATGACCAGTAACTAGGGGATGGGGTGACTGTGGAATTAGGCCTCAACATCTGGGGCCTGGTCCCATTCATCATTCACCTTAAGTCCAACTCTGGGTCTCCATTGTGTGTGTGTGTGCGCGTGTGTGCATGTGTGTGCACTCGCATGCATGTGTGTGTGGTACGTTTGTGCATGTGTGTGCATGCCTCGTAAACTGGCCCTTCATGTGTCTGTCTTCTCCTTCCCTCATCCCACTACCCCTTCTCCATGCACATACCAGATGTTTTCTTGAGACAGAGTGTTGAGCTGTGTCTTATCAGCTGTATAGATCTGCCAGCAGCTGGCTCTGTTTCACAACCTGGAATCACAAAATAGGAATCTCAGAGTGGGACAATACCTTGAAGGAATTCACTTCACTTTCTCTCTACCAATTAATTTAAAATATTTTCTATCCGCTCGGCACCTGTGGCTCAACGGGCTAAAGCGCCAGCCATGTACGCCTGAGCTGGTGGGTTCGAATCCAGCCCGGGCCCTCCAAACAACAATGACGGCTGCAACCAAAAAATGGCCGGGTGTTGTGGCGGGCGCCTGTAGTCCCAGCTACTTGGGAGGCGGAGGCAGGAGATTTGCTTGAGCCCAGGAATTGGAGGTTGCTGTGAGCTGTGATGTCACAGCACACTATCCAGGGTGACAGCTTGAGGCTCTGTCTCAAAAAAAAAAAATAAATAAATAAAAATAAATAAATAAAAAATATTTTCTATCAGTTTACTAGCTTAACGGCTGTCCCCCTTCTAGTCCCATGGAAACAAGTGTTAATCCTATTAACTCTAGAATTAGAGTT
>CAUYON010161057.1:0-19277 GCA_963573935.1 Arctocebus calabarensis
GCCAGTCATGTAAACCTGAGCTGGTGGGTTCGAATCCAGCCTGGGCCTACCAACTAACAATGATGGCTGCAACCCAAACAAAAATAGCTGGGTGTTGTGGCGGGCGCCTGTAGTCCCAGCTACTTGGGAGGCAGAGGCAGGAGACTCGCTTGAGCCCAGGAATTGGAGGTTGCTGTGAGCTGTAATGCCACGACACTCTACCCAGGGCGACAGCTTGAGGCCCTGTCTCAAAAATAAATAAATAAAATAAAATAAACTTTATTCAAATTAATATGAGGGTACAATATTTAGATTACATTGTTCTCACTTCCAGGGTAAAGTTCCATTTGTAGAAGAGCCCCTCACCCAGGGGTGTGTTATACACCTTCACAATGTGCACATTAGGTGAGATCCCACCTCATGCCCTCCCTCCTTCTGCCATAAGTCCTCCCCTTCCCCCTCCCACTTCCCGACACCCCCAAACTGGAGGATAATATTGTTTTATTGTTCTTAGGAACATGTAATTGTTTATATATTAATTTCATATTAGTATGGAGTACATTGGATATTTATTTTTTCATTCTTGCAATACTTTACTAAGAAGAATGTATTTCAACTCCATCCAGGTAAATGTAAAAGATGTAAAGCCTCCATCTTTTTTAATGGCTGCATAATATTCCATGGTATGTATATACCACAGTTTGTTGATCCATTCATGGGTTGATAGGCACTTAAGTGGCTTCTACAACGTGGCATTATGAATTGAGATGCAATAAACATTCTAGCGCAATTGTCTTTGTGGTAAAAGGATTTTTGTTCTTCTGGGTAGATACCTAGTAATGGGATTGTCATATCAAATGGAAGGTTTACTTTTAGATCTTTGAGGAGTCTCCATACTTCTCTCCAAAAGGGCTGTATTAGCTTGCAATCCCACCAACAGTGTAAAAGTGTTCCCTTCTCTCCACATCCATGCCAGCATCTAGTGACTTTGTGATGTGGGCTTATCTTGCTAGGATTAGGTGGTATCTTAGAGGGTTTTGATTTGCATTTCTCTGATGATTAAAGACAATTAGAATTTTTTTCATGTGTTTGTTGGCCATTCCCCTGTCTTCCTTGGAGAAGTTTCTGTTCAAATCTCTTGCCCACTTATAGAGAGGATTGTTTGCACTTTTTTATGGTTTAATTTGAGTTCTCTGTAGATTCTAATTATCAAGCCTTTGTCAGATTCATAACATGCAAAAATCTTCTCCCATTCTGAGGGCTCCTTGCTCTGTTTGTGGTACTCTCAGCTGTGTAAAAGCTTTTTAGCTTGATCTAGTCCCAGTTTTTTATTTTTTAGTGTTGCTGCAATTGTTAGAGGGATCTTCCTCATATAGTTTTTTCCCAGGCCAACATATTCCAGTGTTTTCCCTACATTCTCTTCTAGAATTTTTATTATCTCGTGTCTTAAATTTAAATCTTTTATCCAACAAGAATCAATCTTTATCAATGGTGAGAGGTGTGGGTCCAGTTTCAGTCTTCTACATGTGGATAACGAATTCTCCCAGCACCATTTGTTAAATAAGGATTCTTTTCTCCATTGCATGTTTTTGTTAGGCTTATCAAAGATTAAACGATAATATGTGGCTCGGTTTATCTCTAGATTCTCTATCCTATTCCATAGATCTGTGTCTCTATTTTTGTGCCAGTTTTGATTACTGTAGCCTTGTAATATAACCTGAAGTCTGACAACATGATGCCTCCAGATTTGTTTTTATTTCTAAGAACTGCATTTGCTATTCAGGCTTTTTTTCTAGTTCCATATAAATTGAAGTACTATTTTTTCAAGATCTTTAAAGTATGACATTGGTGCTTTGATGGGGATCTCATTAAATCAATATATTGCTTTAGTAGTAGGGACATTTTAATGATGTTGATTCTTCCCAGCCATGAGCATGGTATGTTCTTCCATTTGTTGACATCTTCTGCTATATCCTTTCTCAATGTTTTATAATTCTCTTTATAGAGAACTTTCACATCTTTTGTTAGACATATTCCCAGATATTTCATCTTCTTTGGTGCTATTGTAAAAGGTATAGAGTCTTTAATTTTGTTCTCAGCTTGACAATTGTTGGCATATACAAAGGCTACTGATTTGTGGGTATTGATTTTGTAACCTGAGACACTGCTGTATTCCTTGATCACTTCTAAGAGCTTTGTAGTTGTGTCCCCGGGGTTTTCTGGGTATAAGATCATGTCATCTGTAAAGAGGGAGAATTTGACCTCCCATTTGGATTTCTTTGATCTCCTTCTCTTGCCTAATTTAATGCCTAGGACTTCCAACACTATGTCAAATAGCAGTGGAGACAATGGGCGTCCTTGTCTGGTTTCAGATTTGAGTGGGAATGCTTTCAGTTTTACTCCATTCAAAATGATATTGGCTGTGGGTTTACTATGGATAGCCTCTATCAGTTTAAGGAACATTCCTTCCAAGTCTACTTTCTTGAGTGTTTTCATCATGAAAGGATGCTGGATATTGTCCAAAGCCTTTTCTACATCAATTGAAAGAATCATATGGTCTTTGTTTTTGATTCTATTTGTGTGGTGTATTATATTTATGGATTTGCATATGTTGTGTCTCTGGGATAAAAACCCACTTCATCATGGTGTATAACCTTTTAATGTGTTGTGGTATTCTGTCTGCTAATATCTTGTTGAATATTTTGCATCAATATTCATTGATGATATTGGTCTATAGTTTTCTTTTTTGTTGTTGGGTTCTTCCCTGGTTTGGGATCAGGGTGATATTTGCTTCATAGAATATATTGGGGAGGATTCCTTCTTTCTCTATATTTTGGAAAAGTTTATGCATTATAGGAACTAGTTCCTCTTTGAAGGTTAGATAGAATTTTGGTGTGAAACCATTCGGTCCAGGGCTTTTCTTTTGGGGGAGATTTTTTATAATTGATGCTTTTTCAGTGCTTGATATTGGTCTATTTGAGTTTCCTGGCTGAGTTTTGGAAGGTATTGTGCTTCCAGATATCGATCCATCCCCTCTAGATTTTCATATTCCTGGGAATAGAGTTTTTGTAGCAAAATCTTTTATATTTCTGTAGCATCTGGTGCTATTTCCCCTTTATCATTTCTGATTGTAGTTATTAGAGATCTTGTTTTTCTGTTTCTAGTTAGTCTAGCCAGGGGTTTACCAATTTTATTAATCTTTTCAAAGACCCAATTGCTGATCTTCTGAATAATTCTTTTGTTTTTAATTTCATTTTGTTCTGCTCTAATTTTGGTTATTTCTTTTCTTCTGCTGGTTTTGGGATTAGATTGTTCTTCCTTTTCCAGTTGCTTGAGATGGCCCATTAGGTTGCTGACTTGCTCCCTTCCTATTTTCTTGATGAAGGTATCTAATGCTATAAATTTCCCTCTAAGGACAACCTTTGCAATATCCCACAGGTTTTGATAGTTTGTGTCTTCATTATTGTTCTGTTCCAGAAGTATAATGATCTCCTTCTTGATCTCGTCTATGACACAGCTATCATTCAGCATAAGGTTATTTAGTTTCCATGATTTTATTTGAATATGAAGATTTCTGTTGCTGGTGAGTTCAACTTTTATTCCATGATGGTCTGAGAAGATACTGGGGACAATTTCTAATCTTTTGAATTTGTTGAGATTAGCCTTATGACCTACATATGATCAATTTTGGAAGATTATCTGTGCGCTGATGAGAAGAATGTGTATTTGGTCTTGTCAGGATAAAGTGTTCTGTAAATGTCTGTTAATTAGATTTGTTCTTGTTTAAGGCCATTATCTCTTTGTTTAGTTTCTGCTTGGAGGATCTGTCCAGTACTGCCAATGGGATGCTAAAATCTCCAATTATTATAGTGTGGGAAGATATCAGATCATTCAGGTCATCAGTTAGGGTTTTTTAAGGAGCATTCAGGTAGGGTACATAGATGTTACTACTGAAATCTCTTCATATTTTGTGTTTCCCTTGACCAATATGAAGTGTCCATCTTTGTCTTCATTATTGTTGTTGGTTTGAATCCCATTGTATCTGCATACAAGATTGCAACCCAGATTTTTTCCGCTTTCCATTGGCCTGGAATACCATTACCAATCCCTTCACCTTGAGTCTTATTTTGTCTTTTGAGGTAAGGTGAGTTTCTTGTAGGCAACAGATATCTGGCCTGAGTTTTTGTATCCAGTTGGCCAGCCTGTGCCTCTTTAAAGGGAGAGTTCAAACCATTCACGTTAATTGAATGAATTAATAGATGTAGCAGAGTTTTGGTCATCTTGTTTTTCAGAAGCCCAGAGCTTAATTTTATGCCTGTCACAATTGTGGAAGCTAGCCTTTGTTCTTTAATTTCTGGGTAGGTTTACTTTGGTGGTGTACCTTCCTATTACTTGTTATGAAGAATGGGTCTGTTTCCTGTAGAGCTGGTCAAGTCATGGCAAATTTCCTCAGCATGTGGATGTCAGTGAAGCATTTGATTTCTCCATCACAAATGAAACTCATTGTAGCAGGGTATAGGATCCTGGGCTGGAAATTGTTTTGTTTAAGAAAGTTGAAGTTCGATGACGATCCTTTTATGGCTTGGAAAGTTTCAGCTGAAAGATCCACGGTCATCCTTATATTTTTCCTTTGTAAGTAATTCTTTTCTTATGGCTGGCTGCTTGCAGAAGTTTCTCCTTCATATTAACATTGGCAAAATTGATTACAATGTGTCTAGGAGATGCTTTGTTTGGAGTGAGTCATGCTGGGGTTCTGAAACTATCTACTATCTACTATCTGAGTTTCTGTGTCTCCTGCAAATACTTGGGAAATACTCCAACATAGTGTCTTGGAGCAGAGAATTTGTGCCTTTGGGACATCCTCTTCTCCTTCAGGAATCTCTATAATTCGGATGTTTGATTTCTTGGAATGATCCCATAGCTGTTTCTGGGAATATTCTGTTCTTTTTCTCCATTTTTGTGCCTCTTTGAATGCTTAGGATAATTCAAAAGTCTTGTCTTCTTTTTCTTTCTTTCTGCAAATACTTTTTCTTTGCACTGCTCAACTCTCTTTCTGAGTGACTCTACTATATTTTGAAGCTCCTCAAATACCTTTTTCAGTTCCTTAAGCTCTGCCATATCTTTCCTCATTATGTTCATATCCTTGGTGACTTTGTCTTTGAATTCATTAATTTCTTGAGATAACTTCTGAACTTTTTTTTGGTTCTCTGTTTGCATCTTTTCCTCCATTCCAATTATCCTATTTGCCATCCATTTTCTAAATCCTATTTATGACATTTCAGCAATTTATCTGTGGATGGAATTCTCTGTTGTATTCTTTAATGTCCCCAGGAGGCATTGATCTGCTCTAATATTTTGTGTTGCCAAGATTCTTCAGCTGATTCCTCCTCATGAGTGTTTTCAGCTTCTTCCTCTTTTTCTCTTTTTTAATATGTTAATTTTAGTTGAATTGATAGGTTGTCCCTATCAATTGAGTCCACTGATGAGTCCACTTCTCACTGTTGCAGTGCCACCACTGCACTAACAAAGGCAGACAAGTGGTGAATCCACAGTCCCAGACAGTGTTTCCAGGGCAACAAGAATCAGTAGGTATATTGACCCAAAGTTCCAATCAAAGTCACTCTGCCAATGATGGCTCCACCCACCAAATCAAGTGCACAAGGCTATCCAGCTGACAGTACTGGCTCAGAGTAGAGGAGAGATGCTTATGTGCTGGGTACAATCCAGTCAATTGAGGGCTGAGGACTTGCAGCTCTGTGGACAGCATGGGCCCAGAGCTCTCAGGCACTGGGCACTGCCTGCCTAGTCAAGCTCAGGGGCTGCCACCAGGTGGGGGTCACAGATCTACAATTCAGATAAGAGTCACTCAAGCATCAGGCACAGCCCACCCAATTGAGCTCAGAGAGCCTCCACCCAGTGGAGAGTGTTAATCCAAAGTTCAGTGCAAAGTCACTTAAACCTTGGCCCCACCACCCATTTGGGCTCAGAGAGCTCCGCCTGGTGGAGGCCAGAGGTCCAAAGTTCAGTCACAAGTTATAGTTGGTTAAGTATGGGCTGTGCCCACCCAATGGAGCTCAGAAGTTGTCCTGAAGGACAGAAAATAACTCCTTGAGAATTCCTGAGGAGCTGGAAATGGGTAGTTCTCCCTCTCCCCTCAAAAGCTTGGACTCCTATAGCTTAGGATGAAAGGGGGAAGGGGAGGGTGAGGGAAAGGGAGGGGGTGGGTTGATAGAGGGAGCATTAGTAGGGGGACCACACCTATGGAGCATATTGCAAGTATAAGTTGGATCTATCAAGTGTAGAAAACAAATGTCTTAACACTATAATTGGGTAAACTAGGTGAAGGCTATGTTGATTAATAGGATGTAAGCACTCCAATTTGTACAAATAATCAACACTTTGAATCCCATAATGGCATAAATGTATTTATGATCTACGTACAAATGATTTAATAAAAATAAAAATAAAAGAACCATTATATCCAGCATCCAAGTCACTTGAAGAATACCTGATTCACAGACTATTTAACACATATTTTTTATTGCTTTATTCCCATGTAGTTTGTATGTTAAAATTAATAAGTATGTTTTTCAGTTGGGTCAAACTTCATTTATTAATAAATACTTGAAATCTGAAAAAAAAAAAACTGGGACTGCTGTGCTATTGTTCTCACACTGCAGCTAGGCAGCTGGCAGACTTTCCCAGCTTCCCAGTGAGCTCGGCAAAAACTCTGGACTGTAAAGGGAGCATTCCTTCCAGCAACTAGGGTGGGGGGAAGGGTGATCTGGGGGCTCAGGATTGCAGGAAAAGTATTTGGTCTTTTGTGCCAAACAGAATGGGGTCCAGTCTCAGTGTTGGGACCTCAATAATGAAGGATGAGACTTTTTTTTTTTTTGAGACAAAGCCTCAGGCTGTCACCCTGGATAGAGTGCTGTGGCATCACAGCTCACAGCAACCTCCAATTCCTGGGCTCAAGCGAGTCTCTTGCCTTCGCCTCCCAAGCAGCTGGGACTACAGGTGCCCGGCCATTTTTTGGTTGCAACCATCATTGTTGTTTGTCAGGCCCAGGCTGGATTCGAACCCACCAGCTCAGGTGTACGTGGCTGGCACCTTAGCCTGTTGAGCCACAGGCGCCGAGCTGAAGGATGAGACTTAGAACTGCTCTCCTGTGGGATAAGGTGAGGCGACTTTTGGACCCAGTTCGCTGGCTGACTGGTTGCCCAGCCAGAGCTCCCATTTAGAGGGAAGGGTCTCCCTCCCAGGGGTTTCCCTCCCTCTGGGAGTGTTATATGCAAAGAAAGTGGAATAGAGAAACACCTGCAGTGCCTGTGGCTCAGTGGGTAGGGCACTGGCCCCATATACCAATGATGGTGGCTTCTAACCTGTCCCCGGCCAAACTGCAACAAAAAATAGCCAAGTGTTGTGGCAGGTGACTATAGTCCCAGCTACTCGAGAAGCTGAGGCAAGAGAATCACTTAAGCCCAGGAGTTGGAGGTTGCTGTGAGCTATAATGCCATAACACTCTACCAAGGGTGATAAAGTGAGACTCTGTCTCAAAAGAAAGAAACACCAGCACACCAAGTCCAAATTTAGCAGGGATCCTTTATTTGCCAGCAGTCAAGAGTGGGCCTACACCTCAAAGTCTCTCAACCCCCAGAAGCAGGGGTACAGACCTTTTATATGGTGCTTTCTTTAGGGGACAGGGAGTCCTTAACGGAAGCCGAGTTTCATAAAAGGCAACAACTGCAAGGTTAGATCTGTAAGGTAAGGGGAGTACTTACAAGGGAGAACTGTGGTTTCCTAGGATTTTGCAGTTTTTGCTGAACTCTGTAGCTTTCAGCTGAGCTTAAAGGAGAAGTGTTGAAAGGCCTTAGCAAAGTCCTTAGCAAAATGGAGTAAGTTCGGCTCTATGTACAAAATGGAGTTAGGGCATTATAGAGCTGGGCTCATACCTGTTCTTTTTCTTTCACTTTCTTATTTCTGCCACGTGGTTCAGCCTGGGTTGTGTGTACCTCATGCAGTCCTCTCAGTGCAAGCTCCTCTCATTCAGCTTCCATCCACTTCAGTCCAATATCTCTCCCTTTGGGCACGAGCCTCTGGCAAAAGCTGCCTCTAGTCAGCCATCTTCCCACAATTGACCCAGGATCCAGTTTTACTGGCTTTTCCCTTCTCTGTGACACAGAGCAATTATGCTCTGTCCCCAACTTGCATAGCTCAAATTTCAATGCCTAGCAAAGCAGCTACCCAGGAGTAAAATCAACTCACCCTCCTTAGAATGCCACTTAGTAACTATTGGTTGTTACTTGAAATGGGGATCTCAACTCTCCAAGTGGCTTACCAAGATCTTTCTACCTCAGGCTGGATGTGGTGGCTCACACCTGTAGTCCCAGCTACTTGACAAGCTAAGGTGGGAGGATTGCCTGAGCACAGGTCTTGGAGGCTGCAGAGAGCTATGCTATACACCACTGCACACCAGCCCGGGTAACTCCAGCTCAAGAAACAAAAAAAGAAAAGATCTTTCTAACTAATACACACTGTACTCCCAACTGGCAGTTTCAGACCAGCTACTAAAAGAATACAATTATCTCTCTACATTTACATGGCTTTAAAAATAATATTACTAACACCCAGTAATGAAAGTTCAAATTGTATGCACTTAAAATAAAATGGAATGTTCAGTAAAATGTCATTCCTTCACAGGAAAACCTTCCCCGCACTTCTACCAAGCGCCTCCAAGGTCTTCAGACCACAAGGATCTAAACCAGAAGTCACCCAACACCCCCACATCCACAGCAGTGTTGGGAGGTAGCAAATCCCCACCTCAGCCCAGCCCAGAGCCCAGAACACAGGAGGCACCTGGGACTGAGTGGCCTCTGGCTGAAACATTCAAAAAGTGCAGCACAGGTGAGACCCTGATGAGCTCACAGAGAGGGGTGGTGGAGGCAAAGGCATGGACCAAGACTCCCCTTGGGGCCAAGTTGATAGGCTGAACACATGGACCTGGAACACATCTGAAATGGCTCTCCAGAAATCTTGCTATGGAGTCTCTCCACTGGACCAAGGCATTGTTTCCAGGAGGTCCCTGAACATCAAAATGCCGGTGCCTCCTCTAGCACAGGAAACACTTCACCTTGTTTAGCGGCCAGGGCACTGGTCTGGGGTCAGGAGAACTGGATTTGATTTCCACTGAGCTTCTCACTCCGTGGGAAACACAGAGCAAGTCACATACCTATAGTGTTTGCAGAACATTCTTTGTGTCAGGCCCTGGGCCTGATGATATATTTGCCCATTGTGCTTAAATTTTACAGCCATCCCATGAGATGTTGTTATTATCAGACATTGGAAATGAGAAAATGAGGGCTCAAAAAGGAAAGTCTCCTAGTTAGTTGTGCAGAGATGGCATTCTGACTTCACTCTCTCAGACACCACAATCCACACTTTCAACTCATACATCTTACTCCCTCTGCCTCAGGTACACAGGCCCCTGATGCCATGGTCTTAACCACTGAGTTCTAGTGCCTTCAATAAATGTACTAGGCTCAGCGCCTATGGCTCAATGGGCTAAGGCACCAGCCACATACACCTGACCTGGCGGGTTCGAATCCAGCCCAGCCTGCCAAACAATGAAGGCTGCAACCAAAAAATGGTCAGGCGTTGTGGCGGGTGCCTGTAGTCCCAGCTACTTGGGAGGCGGAGGCAAGAGACTCGCTTGAGCCCAGGAATTGGAGGTTGCTGTGAGTTGTGATGCCATAGCACTCTATTCAGGGCGACAGCTTGAGGCTCTGTCTCAAAAATAAATAAATAAATAAATGTACTAGGAGCGGCCCCCTTTGAAATCTGAGAGATGTTATGTTAAATGGGTTTCTTCTGCACCCATCTAGGAGTAAACTTGTAGAATTCATATGCTAAAATAGGGCCCAGCCTCAAAGGATATCAATTGACTTAATTAGTCACACCTCTTCCCATTCAAAAAAGAAAAGAAAAAGAAAGGAAAATAGGAAAGATTAAAGGCATCTTACAGAAATATACAAATGCCATAGCCTTACTAGAATACAATAACCTTAAAAGGTTAGAAAGGGAAAAAAGCAAGTATACAAGTCATGAGGATTAATCAGTTGCTATAAGTGAAGTTTCTATTGCTTCTGAGCATCCTAGCAACCAGGACAGAAAGGGAAATAGAATACATTGCATAATACCTAACACTCAATAGAAGAGAAAAGATCAATTCAAGAAAATACATGTTGTCCTGATTCTAAATTCTAAGGTAATTTTTTAAGTGAAGAACTTGAACAAAATAAAATCCCCAATAACTGTTTAATAACAAGTACAAAAACCACATCACATCTTTTTTGATAGATCAAGAGCAAGGGGATGAAAATTTGTGTAAAAACAACATAGTAAATATTTTAGTCTTTTTGGACCTTGGGGGGTCTCTGTCAGAACTACTTAGCTTTGCCCTCATAACCCCAAAATAGCTATAGTTAGTACACAAATCAATAGCATGAGGTCTATGAAACTGTATTTCTGAAAATAAATTTTGAATTTTAAATAATTTTCACGTCATGAAATATTATATTTCTTTTAATTTTTTTAACCACTTAAAAATAACACAACCGGCTCGGCACCTGTGGCTCAACAGGCTAAGGCTCCAGCCACGTACACCTGAGCTGGCGGGTTCGAATCCAGCCCAGCCTGCCAAACAACAATGACGGCTGCAACCAAAAAATGGCCCAGCGTTGTGGCGGGCACCTGTAGTCCCAGCTACTTGGGAGGCAGAGGCAGGAGACTCGCTTGAGCCCAGGAATTGGAGGTTGCTGTGAGCTGTGAAGCTCTATCCAGGGTGACAGCTTGAGGCTCTGTCTCAAAAATATAAATAAATAAATAAATAACACAACCATTCTTAGATTGCAAGTAGTACTAAAACTCCAGCCAAATCTGAGCAACCACCTGTCTTTGTGCATTTGTTTGGAGTTTGCCAACCCCTGATCAAGATCATGACATTAAAATGAAACTCATGAGAGCTACTGGGAGCAAGGGTAGCATTTTTTAAATATAACTTCATCTAAGAGGATTTAGATATGTGACATGGTAACATAGCCATGAAAACCAGGAGGTTTTGGAAAATGTGTCATGAAAAAGAGTCAAGCCAAAATTTTGTTCCTCTAAACACTATTTTAAGGATTCTGAATGCACCTCCACATACTTACTCCCTCGGGTGCCTGACCGTTTTCTTCTGCACATTGGCAGAATATGAGTTACCTTGGGCTACCCATTAATAACAAACACTAACAAAAATGGATGAGCAAAAGAAAAGATCCCTGCGTACTTTTTGGGATATCCAACACCACAGATAAGCAAAACAGTCCTCAAATAATCTGCATGTGGCCTCACAAAGAAACTTGTCATTTGAATTTTATTTCAATTTTTTCTATATTATATTATTGTCAAATGCTTCTTTTGAGGGCAATAATAGCTTCTTTGGAGATTCTTAAGTTTTGAGGAACACAGTTAAGGCAATATTATTTTGACTGCCCTCTCACTTTTTTCCTCTCCACCTTCATCATGATATAACCACAAATGATTCTGTATATTTGGTTTATAAACAGCCGAATTTTTAGGTTCACTCTCATTATTTCTCAGAATTTTACCTTTCACTTTCTGACATTCTCTAGGTTAATAATTATAATCTCTCTATTCTTAAAAATTTGTTAATTATTTTGCAATTATTCAATTATTGCTTTATTCAAAGGTCATAGATTAACTACTTTTTCTGTTCATGTTGTTGATAGTTTTGTGATAACCATGTTAAGTAATAATAGTAATAATTATAAATTTTATAAGAAAAAAAAAAAGAGTCAAGCCCTCTAGTAGCACCTCAGACAGACACAGCCTAAGAGAGACAGATCATGGACATGACCCCGATGGCCATCCTGAGGCTCCTAGAAGATTTTCACACTGCCAGAAATGTTTTCATAGGAGATAATAAAAGCAAATTATGATCTCATTTTATTGGCTGACCCTCTTAACACCCCAGTCTCAGCAGCAATAAAGGCATGAATTGACCCTATACTTGTCACCTTCCCCAGATTTTCCTCAGCACACCTGCAAAGGTAGGATATGTAACCTTGAACTAGGGAGGTCCAGCAGATGTTCCAGGATAATGTGTCTTCATTCTCCCAGATGAATCACTCACATCACCTCTAAAATTCTCCTGAGGAGAAAAGTAAGAGGTGCTCACATATTAAGGGAAAGAAGAGTTTGTAACATTTGTTCTCTTTGGAATCTAAGATAGGAGTCTGAGGTCCCTCTCTCGGGGACAGTCCCATCTGCGAGCTCAGAGGTACCTTTCCTTCTGTATCAGGTAGGGATCCCTCAGAAGCAGACCTGACGCAGGATTTGCTTGCAGGTGTTTTACTGGAGAGAAGTGAGATAGGGAAGGAGGAGCCCAAGAAAGATGCACTATGTCAACCTTATGTCATCCCCTGTAAACATGCAGCAAGAGATAACAGGGAGAGATGTGGACACACCATGGAGTGTCTATCCTGGGGACGAGACATTCACATCCATTGTCCACTGGGGACTCCTCCTGGAGTCTTTACTTCCCAGCATTTCTGGCCCACCCACTTGTGGGCCGAGAGAACCCTCAGGCTGACCATCACAGGTACTGCAGAAGGACGACATTGGCAGGTACTGCAGTGGTGGGAGCAGAGGGGATGCTGTCAGGACCCCACAGCATCTCCAACACCATCATTATCTCCTTCACCCCTGCATGACCTCTTGCAGGAAGATCTCAAACCCCCAACTTACACATGAGAAAACCAAGGCTCAGGAAATAATGGCCCAAATCATGGGCTTAATAAGGACAGAGAATACTTGTTTTGTTTACTCTTTATCCCTAGCCCCTAAAGCAGCATCTAACACAAGGGAAGCCCTTGATAAACATTTGAAGAAGGAAAGTTGTACAAGAAGGGTGAGTTGGTTGAGTCAAGATTTGAAGTGGACTCTTTCACTCCAAAAATCACCTTCCTTCAGCTACATGGCAAGAACACAGCCACCTCTACAGCCAATGCCATCAGTGCCTTTGAGTAAGTGCCTAAAATAGCTGTTGGATGAATGAAAAATGAATGAACATGTCTGTTCTATACCTTTATGTGCCACCTTTCCCTCCCTTAGAAATGAGAGAAAGATATGAGAACCAGAGGAGAGAGACCCCGGGTTTCACACAGTCCTGGAAAAATGAAGATTTGCCCCAAAAATTCACAAAGCTGTTACTTTTACAAAGACCTCACCCCAGAGGCCTTGAGTCCCAAGTCAGGAGAAAGAGACAAATCCCTGAAGTAGAGAACCAAAGATGTTTGATTGAGATTGGAGACTTATTTGGCCCAGGCCTGGGAACCCAAGAAGAACCTCGCACGGTCATACTGCACGGAGCTGCTGGAATTGGGAAGTCAACACTGGCCAGGGAGGTGCAGAGAGGCTGGAAGGAAGGCCGGCTGTTCCGGGACCGCTTCCAGCACGTCTTCTACTTCAGCTGCAGAGAGCTGGCCCAGTCCGAGGTGGGGAGTCTTCCTGAGCTCATCACAAAAGCCCAGGGGACTCCTCCAGCTCTCCTTGGGCAGGTCTTGTCTCAGCCAGAGCGGCTGCTCTTCATCCTCGATGGCGTGGATGAGCCAAGATTGTTCAAGGAGAAGAGTGCTGGGGCATTTCTGAACAGGAGCCAGCTGCAGCAGATTCTCACACCAGAAGCCAATTTGCTGAATGAAATCATGTTTTCCAGAGCATCCTTACTGATCACGACTCGGAATGGTGCTCTGCAGAAGTTCATTTCTTCTCTGAGGCTGACACATGGTGTGAAGGTCCAAGGCTTCTCTGAGTTAATGCAGACACATTGTGTGGAGGTCCTGGGGTTCTCCGAGTCTGGCAGGAAGGAATATTTCTACAACTATTTCACAAATGCAAGCCGAGCACTTAGAGCCCTCAGCTTGGTTGAGTCAAACCCAGCAGTCAGGACCATGTGTCTCGTGCCCTGGCTGGCCTGGCTGGTCTGCACCTGCCTGAAGCAGCAGATGGAGAGGGGGCAGGATCTCACACTCACCACCCCGACTGCCACAGGCCTCTGCCTGCGCTACTTCTCCCAGGGTCTCCCAGCTCAGCACCTGGGGCCCCAGCTGAGAGGCATCTGCTCCCTGGCTGCTGAAGGCATCTGTCAAAAAATGAGCCTATTCAGCCCACGCGACCTCAGGAGACATGGGTTAGATGGGCCCATCACCTCCACTTTCATGAAGATGGGTGTTCTTCAAAAGCACCCCACCTTCCTGAGCTACAGCTTCATCCACCTGTGTCTCCAGGAGTTCTTTGCAGCAGTGTCCTTTGCCTTGGGGGATGAGGAGGAGAGAGGTGAACATCCTAACCGAGGTGTGGGGAGGTTGTTAGATGCGTATGAAGAGCATGTCCTTTTCCGGGCACCAACCACACGTTTCCTATTCGGCCTTTTAAGTGAGCAGGTGGGGAAAGAGATGGAGAACATCTTCAACTGCCAGAGGGCTCCAGAGCTGAAGCGAGAGCTGCTGAAGTGGGCCACAGGGGTGGCCAAGGGCCTGCAGTCTCCTCTGCAGCCACACTTTCTGGAGTTGTTCTATTGTTTGTACGAGACTCAGGATGAGGAGTTCCTGACACATGTGATGGGTCATTTCCTAGCATCGGTAGTGTGTATCCAAATAGACATGGACCTCCTGGTGTTCATTTTCTGCATTAAATTTTGTCACCACATGAAGAGGCTTCAACTGCATGAGGGTGGACAGCACAGGCCAAGGTGGAGGCCTGCCGGAGTAGTCCTGTGAGTACCCACCTGCCCCTCTCTCCAGTCCTTGGTCCATTCCCTGAGCCCAAATGTCCTAAGCCCTGAAGGTTCTTCACTGAGCCTGGGCAGGGGGCTAAAGGATCGTGGTCTACACAATCTGACCACCAATCTTACCCCCCGTGCACAGGCCCTGCTTGCTTCTAGAGAGGCCTGGTGGGTCCTTCCTTGAGCCTCACCCCTTCTCCTACCCCTAGGACCACCTCTCACTTCTTTTCCTGACACACTCCCTCTTCACGCTGACCTTAGCTGCCTCCACACTTCCCAAGGGTCAGGCAGCCCCTCTGCACCTGCTTCTCTCCCCACATGCTTTCTTCCTGAGAAATTGCCCCCTGGGCTGCTTCAGGCATTCCCCGCAATGACAATAGCATTGGCCCTGAGATCTTCCCCCACCACTTTAGAATGTACATCTGAAAAGAAGTCCCCTATTTTTCCCAGGATAACTGACTCCTTGTTTGTGTCCATGGTGCCACAATTGGAGCTCTCAACATGAATCTCCCCTCTGAGCATGCAAAAACATCATTCTCTGATCCTCCTCCAAGCCCAGCAACACTGAGAACTTCCCCATCTGACTTCCCTTGCCTCTGTTGCAAGTACTGATTTCGGTCTCTCTTCCTCTTCAGATGACTCATTCCATAAATATTTCGTAAGCACTAGTCTTATGCCAGGCCCTACAGATCACAGATTAAAAAGCACAATCCCTACCCTACAGGTCTCAAAGACTGGGAGAGAAGCTAGACATGCATCCAATAAGGACAACAGCATGTGACACCTTGTTATAGGTGTTAATACCTTACCATAGGTATTAAAGATATGGACAAGATCCTATTGTAGCCCAGGAAAGGGAGTGAGTACACTAGATGACTAGGGGAAAAAAAATTCTCAGAGGAAGAAATGTTTGATTTGGGTATTTTATTTTCAGATTTTTTAAGTTTTTTTCCTCATAATACAACTCATGTTCATTGTAGAAAAATAAGGATAGATAAGCAAGCAAAAAGATAAAAACTAATGTCAACTAGAATCTTAGTCACTCAGAGATGACTATCATTAAGAATGAATGGTCAATTCTAAGAATTCCAGCCTTTTTTCTACAGACATTTATTTCTATGGCAAAATTGAACCATGCCATACATTCTTATTTTACATCAGCTTTATTTTCTTAATACTTCCTGTGTTAAGTAATCTGATACAACACCTTTTGAATGGCCTCATGGCATTCCACTTGGAAAGGGCCATGGCTGATTAGGCCATTCCACTATTCTTGCCCTTTTTAAGTTGTTTCTAGTTGTTCATAGTTATAAATGTGAAATAGGGCCAGATGCTGTGACTCATTCCTGTAATACCAGAATTCTGGGAAGCCAAGGTGAAAGGATCACATGAAGTCATGAGTTCAAGACCAGCCTGAGCAAGAGTGAGACTCTGTCTCTAACAAATATAAAGAATTTAGCTGGACATTGTGGGAAGTGCCTATTATCCCAGCTACTCAGGAGACTGAGATAGGAGGATGCCTTCAGCCCAGAAATTTAAAGTTGCAGTGAGCTCTGATGATGCCACTGTACTCTAAACAGGGCAACAGAGCCCCATCTCAAAAAACAAAAATAAAAATAAATGAAATAAACATGAAGTATGTCTTGACAGACTTGGGTACAAGGAATTATAAGTGGCAGTGGCCTGAGATGGAGGTCCAGGGTACCAGGAATATCAGGCCAGAGCTAAAGAGTTTTAGACTAACAATGGCAAGTAGAGCCTGGAGGGAATCTCATGGGAAATCCAAGGGCTTCAGCAGCAAGTGGGAATGGAAATTTAAAGGCACAAAGTCAGCTAGAAAAGACCAAGAGAACAGTAAGGGGCTACTGTAAATAAAGAAAAATGTCTAGGAAGCAATAAGGAAGACTAGCTGAAGACTGTGGGAAGGGAAAGGAGGACCAACCAAAGATATTAAGGAAATGAAAATGGCAGGTGAGAAGCTCCCAGGTATTTGGCTTGTAATGAAGCTTCATGTATTTTGAATAATTAATTTTTTCTTTCAGCCACTCTTATTAAAGATGGAAAATGCTAACTGAAAGACAAAATTAAAAATTCAAGTTTTGGACATATCTGTAGCATTTGCACTTCAGAACTTGTTGGAACCTAAAACTTTTAGGATTCTGTATAATATCTTTTAACTCTCACAGAACTCTCCATGGCAGAAACTGTGGTTGTTCTCTTTTTGCAGCTGAGGAGGCTGAGTAAGGCCTGGGGAGTAAAGCCAACATGCAGGTGCTGGCCCTCCTGGACTCTGCTCTTGCCCATGCACAGCTCTGCAGACTTGCAGGGAAGATGAATTAAGGGTAAAGAGATATTGGGATGTTTTAGGGTAAAAGTTAGTGAAGCTATCTAACAGAACACAGAAACATCAGTCTATGGCCATACCACCCTGAACACTCCAGATCTCAAGAGCTAATCAGGGTCAGGGCTGGTTAGTATTTGGATGGAATAAAATAGAAATATCAATCTGAAACTTGGAATAGATCTTGAGAAGGTGAAGCCTGGGAAGTAGATGAGGTCACTAAAGCAGTGTGTGAAAATGGAGAAATTAAATAGGTGGAAATCATACAAGGCAGAGTCTATTCTAACACTCACAGGCAATGCCCATCATGCTGTCCCCTCCAGGCTACAAATATCCTGTCCTAGGATGTTCACTTTACCATCTCTCTCCTGCAGACCCACTCTGTGGTCTTGCTACTCTTGGAAGAGGATACAGCCAACTGGCAGTATATAAGTGTATGATCACATACAACCTTTTGTCATAAATTCACTCTCAGAACACTTCTCCCAGCCTCTGTGCCCACCTCCCATCACCTTTCATTTCTGGGCACTGGGAGTCGTGAATATCTGTGCCAAGGGACAACAGGTGTGTCTGCATCAAAGACAGGAAGCCTGTCGAAATCACCAAGCTCCTTCTCTGTGCCTGACCCTGGGCTTGGGCAGTTAAAAAAGATGACAAGTATCTGCCTCTGCCCTCAGGAGCCTCCTAGGCTGAGGCAGAAACAGACACACAAAATGACCATGTCAGTATGCTGGGGAAGGGGAGCTGTGGAATGAGGAGCCACACAGAGCAAGAGCCCTAAGCCGAGGTGGTAGGGATAGAGGGCCTGGTGGGGAGGCTGGCCAGTCCTGGGGTGGCACTACCCAGAGTGGCCTGCTGCTCACAGAGACAGAATGCCCACTATTTTGTATAGGCTGTGCACATCAGACCCCCCCACACACACACACACACACAGCTCACCTCTCTCTTTTCCCTCTCTCCCGCCCTCAGGTTCATGCAGGTTCCAGTCACAGATGCCTGCTGGCAGCTTCTCTTCTCCATTCTTGAATTCACTGGAAGACTGAAGGAGCTGGACCTAAGTGGAAACTCCCTGAGCCGCTCTGCCTTGCAGAGTCTTAGTGAGACCCTGAGACATCCTTGCTGCCACCTGGACACACTGTGGTGAGTGTGGCTGGAGTTCTGCTCTGAAGCATGGCTGGGCAGCACACCCAAGGCAGAACCAGAGTCTAGGATGAGAGATTGGTCTTTGTATTCATCCAACATTTGTTGTGGCCCTCTCTACCCATGCACTGTGACAGGTGCAACAGAGTTTACAACTCTGGTTCTCATAGAGTTTACAAGAGACTGACATTAATCAGAAAAACTGTACTAAAAAATTTATAATAAATTTATAATAATCAGGGCTCCAGAATTTAAAAAAAAAAAAAAAGTTCTTTTTTTTTTTTTTTTTGCAGTTTTTGGCTGGGGCAGGGTTTGAATCCGCCACCTCCAGCATATGGGGCCAGTGCCCCACTCCTTTGAGCCACTGGTACCGCCCAAAAAAACTTTCTTGAGGAAATGATGCTTGAAAGAAATTTGAAGAATACAGGAGAATTAACAGAAATAGAAGGGAGGAAGTGTCAGACAAGGGAAATGATGTGTACAAAGCCCCCTTTGGCAGCAGGGAGGATGAGGCAGCCAAGGAATTGAAAGCAGGCCTGTGTGTCTGGAGGGCAGTGAAAGGGGGGCACTTGACTGGCATAAACCTCACAGAACACCAAGGCTTGTATGAAAGGTCTTTATTGGTGGGGGAAGCTGCACAGCAGCATTAAGGAGGAGGAGAGAGAGAGAAAAACGGTGGAAGAGAGGAGAGAAGAGAAGGTAGAGAGAGAAAAGAGACACACGGGGGGGGGAGAGAAAAAAGACATAGACACTCCAGGCAAATGGAAAATAGAAAAAAGCAGGTGTTGCAATCTTATTTGCAGATACAATAGGTTTTAAACCAACCAAAGTAAAGGATAAAGACGAACATTTCATATTTGTTAAAGGTACCACTCAACATGATGAATTTCAATTATTAATATTTATTTGCCCAACCAGAATGTGCCTCAATTTATAAGAAAAACTCTAATAGACATGAGTAATGTGATTTCC
>CAUYON010161064.1:0-29766 GCA_963573935.1 Arctocebus calabarensis
ATTTAACTTTATTTGTTCTTCATTTTAAATATTGTATTTGTTCCCATTTTGTTTTTTTACTTCAAAATAAGATATGTGCACTGTGCATAGGAATTTGTTCATAGATTTTTTTAAACTATAGTCTGGCCCGCCAATGGTCTGAAGGACAGTAAACTGGCCCCCTGTTTAAAAAGTTTGAGGACCCCGGCATTAAGTAATCACATAAAGGAAGAATTCACAAGAAGAGCAAAATATGTACAAAACTAAGCATAATAATTATTCCATTTTAAAAAGCAAAATAAAATAATTCTTGTACTTGTTCCTTGTCTTAGTAATAGGTGTATGAATCATTGGACAACTACTAGTTGGTTGTAAACATTCTAAGACTGTGTAAGATTTGTGTTTCTTGATTAATTTTCTTTTATATATTCTCCCCACTAGCAGTTGGGTGTAATTTTCTTTTGAATACAAAGTAAATGAACACTTATTCTGTTATTATACGTGAGTCATGTAAAAGCTGACTCCTTTGATTTTAAAAAATTATATTTAATTTGGGGGGAGCTTAATTATGATTTAACATTTGACCATGTATTTTTTTGCTATATAGTATACTTGTCAACAAATTGATCAGGATTAAGTAACAAAGGCAAATCTTGATTTCATCTGTGTTTTAAACACACACAAAAAGAATGTTTTCTTTTTTAATCAAAAAACAAGATGAAAGGATATATAGGTCTTCTTTATTCTCAACTGCTTTGAGATATAGCTTTTATAAATAAGGGTGGACCAAATCAAACTTTTATCCTTGTATAGAAGAGAAAAAAATAAGTTATTTCCTTCCTAAGGTCTCTGCTAGTTTCTTAAGTCTTTTCTTCAGCTCCATTGGAAATTTCTCTTAGCACTTCTTAAAACTGGCTTCATGTCCACTCACCATAGCACAGTGGTTATGGCATCAGCCACATACACCAAGGGTGGCAAGTTTGAACTCGGCCCAGGACAGCTAAACAACAATGGGAACTGCAACCAAAAATAGCCGGGCGTTGTGGTGGGTGCCTATAGTCCCAGTTACTTGGGAGGCTGAGGCAAGAGAACCGCTTGAGCCCAAGAATTTGAGGTTGCTGTGAGCTGTGATGCCACAGCACTCTACCAAGGGTGACGTAGTGAGATTCTGCCTCAAAAAAAAATAAATAAAAATAAATACATAAATAATTTGGAGGGGAGGCAGGCAAGGAGCAGGGAGGCCACCTCAGCCTCCCTCCTGCAACTTACAAATTAAGGATGAATTTGAATTCTTTGTCAGTTCATAGATCTCTATTTCTTTGGGTTTGGTTGTTGACACTTTATTTTGTCCCTTTGATTGTGTCATGTTCCCCTTACTATTCATGATCTTTGTGGCCTTTGCATTAATGCCTGCACATTTGAAGAAATAGATGGCTCTTCCAGTCTTTGCAGAGTAGCTTTGGCAGAGAAAGCCTTTCATCACACAGAGATTCTGACAAGGCCAGCTGTTGGGATCCTTGTATAGGCTTGCTGCTGGAGTTCTTAGATGAGTTGGCCTGGTGCTTGGGTAAATTGGACTTTGGACCAGGTGTCTGGGTTAAATGGGGCCGTACCAGAGCTTGGTGCACATGGATAAGCCTGGCTTCTTAATCTTCCTGCCATTTTATCATTTGGAGAGTTCTAAAACACTAATGCCAAAACACTAATGCCAAATTACTAGAAATTTAGTAGGCCTATGGTGTGACCTTGGTGATCTAAATTTTTTAAAGTTCCAGGTCATTCTAATGCACAAGTAAAGGTGAGAACCACTGCACTACACCCTTCCCTTGGTCAATCTCATCTTCTCTTGAGATATTAATTGCCACATTTCTCCTGATGGCTTCCAAATCTATATCCCCAACCTAAATTTATCTCCTGGGTTTCAGACCTAGATGTCCTATTACTTTCTGGATTTTTTACTTAGGTATCTCACAGGCATCTCAAACTCAACATGCCCAAAATGGAATTTTTTTCACATCCTTCTCCCTATAAACAGTCTCAGCTGACTGAGCAAAAAATCCTGAATTTCCCATCCCTTCCTCTTCCTCACTTTCAATACTCAATATATCAGCAATCCTTATGGTTTTCTACTTCTTAAAGTCTTTGCAATTCAAGTGATCTTTTTTCCAGCCCAGGTGAAAATACCTTATTTGAGCCCTTCATTTCTTACCTATTTTCTTGCAATATATTCCTATGTGACTTCATCCTCCAGTCCATTCTCAATGTTACTGCCATAATGACCTTTCTAAAATGCAAATATGATTATGTCATCATCTCCTGCCTAACAATCTTATAATGACTCTCCATAGTCTGTGGGATAAAATCCACATTCTTTACCTTTACCCACAAATTATTTCATGATCTCCCCTGCTTAGCAATCCCAGCCTCACCTTTCATCCCTTTCTACTTCACACCCCATACCCAACTTGTCTCACAGGATTTGGCACAAGCACCACCTTCTCTAAGCTACTTTCCTTGAGCCCACTGTACGGGTGAGGTGCCCCTTCAGTGTATTCCCTCCATCACAGCCTTTGTTATCTTGGATTAAAATAATGGGTTGACCTGGATGACTCTTGGATCACACTGTAATCTCAGGAGCACATATTAGTCTTCTTTATATCTCTGGTTCTTTGTACATCACAAGTGTTTAATTAAGGTTTTGAACAAATGGGTGAATAAATTATGACTAGGGAAGGTCAGCTTTTGATGAGGGTTGAACAACTGACTGACAATTATGTATTTAGCAACTGGTCACTATAAGCTTCTGTATCAGAAGAACTGCATAAATTAAAATATTATGTGAGGAAGACTATTTTAATAATAGATTATATGGCATAGATTTGTTACCACATGAAAGACACTGGACAAATCACTAAACCTCATGAGCATCAGCTTCTTCATCTAAAATAATTGGAATATCATCTGCAATGCCTACTTCATAAGGTGTCACAAAGATAAAATAAAATATATAAAAAATTCTGGCAGCACCTGAGGCTCAGTGAGTAGGGCCCCAGCCCCATATACCAAGGGTGGCAGGTTTGAACTTGGCCCCAACAAAACTGCAACCAAAAAAATAGCCGAGTGTTGTGGTGGGTGCCTGTAGTCCCAGCTATTCGAGAGGTTGAGGCAAGAGAATTGCCTAAGCCCAAGAGCTGGAGGTTGCTGTGAGCTGTGATGCCATGGCACTCTACCGAGGGTGACAAAGTAAGACTCTATCTCAAAAAAAAAAAATTGTAAAAAATTCCTTAAGCCATAAATTACTATACAAATGTAAGAAATTGTAATTATGTAAATAACAAGAAATGTGACCACCAAACTGTCTTTAGTAAAACCCAAAGAAACAGTGCATCATGGAAATTAGTGTGGGCCAAATGTCAGCTTCACCCCTTCGCTGTCACATGACCTTTAGCAGGTCATTTGGCCTTTTGATGCCTCAGTTTCCACAAATACAAAATATATATTCTACACTCTGGTTTATTGTGTTATTTTTGGATCTTATATACAGCATGACAAATGGAAGGCATTCAATAAACTATAATTTCCCTTCTATTTTGAGCAATCACTCTACAATTATCCTTATGTGATACAATTCCAAGTCTCTGACACTAGGACCAAAAGCAAGAGAAGTTAAGGTAAGTAAAGCATTGCACTTACTGAAATTTTTATTAGTATTTAAGTAGAAAAAGAGGGGAAAATTCTTGGCAAGCAAGTGAGAATTACAAGAAGAAAATGGAGTAACTGATGCTTTAGATAAATGAATGACATCAAAGATTAACAATGGATAAGAGAGGCCAACAAATCAGCTTTGTAACCTGATTTCTGAGCAGGCAGGTCCATGGGAAGAAATGAACTTGAAGGCATGGAGTCAGGAGTGAGGTCAGGAGGGAAAAAATTCTCACTCAACATTCCTCATTCTCCCTTGTATTCCTGAGTCACCCTGAGGCCTTAGGCAATTCCTGCCAACGTCCACCTCCATCTCATCCTCTGAAAATGGGCACCATGATAATGTAAGTACAACAGAAAGCTAAAATAATTTGGGCTCTTGACAGCACAAAGCTGCTGAGATGTCAGAATGTGATGATCTGAGATAAAAAATATCCTAAGACACTAGTCCTGGATTTCCTGGGCACATGGTAAAAAATGGCCAACGGAAGAACACAAAAATATCGAGCAACACCTTTCAATTTCAACAAGTGTATGTCCCTAAGGTTTAATGAAGAAATTTTTCCCTGAATCATGACACACAGAAGGAAAAAAATTTAATGCAAAAATACTAAGTAATCAAAGTGAACACCCCACTATACCAGAAACTGATTACCAATTGATAGATAAAGAAAGAGAGCACAGAACTCACAACATTTACCATGGTTTCCAGGAGGGCAACATTCCATGTGAAGCTCTATGACAGCAGGAAGGCTCCACCAGCTACTCACACAGGAATCTCTTCCTGACCTCACTTCTTTTTCCATAGATTTATTACCAGGATTCTGCATTCAGAGGCTAAAGAAATGAAAAGAATGTGAAGAAACTCATGAATTCTCCTTTTTTTTTTTCCTATAAAATTGAAGTACTTCACCTTAGTTTAGGCCTCCACCTTAGTTTAGGCCTCCATCAATTTGTAATCTCAATTATTTCAGTACACCTCATAACCCACCCCAGAGAGGAAGCAGGAGTCATTATTATAATTTTTATATAGCTAGCTGAGGCTCAGAGAGTTTAATTGACTCATATAGGGTTACAGAGAATATGAATTTCAAAGCTGAGCACACAGTATAGGGACCTTAGGGCTCTCAATTTGCTACACAGCCAGCCAGAATCTATTAAAAAATTAACAAGTCTTAAAGAAGACACATTCTATACCCTGACACTATCTTATACACAAAAAGATCACAAACACATAGTTCTTGGAGGAGATTTGGTGGGGACAGCACAAGGCCATTCTTATTACATTGAATACATGTACAAATGATTTTAATAAATTGTCCATAATATAGTTATAACCCATTTGATATGTGCTCTTGAGATCTGTATAGTAACTTATGTCCCAACATACAGCTTATAATCAAAACTCACTATTACATTACAGTTGGTATAATGGGGCAGGGCCAAAAAGAAAAGTTTAGTTAAGCAGAGCACCTATTTTCTTGGCTTTGGGTCCAAATTCATACCTAAGTGGTTTATGTAATAGGGAAGATATTCCATCTATGCTTCCTATGAGAATTGAAAAAGGAGCATTTTCTTGGCTCAGCACCTGTGGCTCAAGTGGCTAAGGCACCAGTCACATACACCTGAGCTGGTGCGTTTGAATCCACGGGCGTTGTGGCAGGCACCTGTAGTCCCAGCTACTTGGGAGGCTGAGGCAAGAGAATTGCCTAAGCCCAGGCGTTGGAGGTTGCTGTGAACTGTGATGCCATGGCACTCTACCGAGGGCAACAGCTTGAGGCTCTGTCTCAAAAAAAAAAAAAAAGGAGCATTTTCTCCTGTTCCATGGGAGCAAAATGAAAAAAAAAAATAAGGAAACAAGCAAGGGGACTGTCTACAGCATGTTTAAACAGGAAATAACTCAGTTTCATTTTCTCAGGGGTATTCTATATAATGCCACCAGCCAAAACTTTATTAGGGGAAAAACAGTCAGTAATCCATGAGTTTCAGAAGTGCCCTATGCTAGAGTCCTCCTATAGAAACTTAACGTGCATACTAAATGTTCTGAAAAGTCCTGCTGCACTAGAATAATAAATAACTTGTTTCAATTTGCTTAACCCAAAGTTCCCAAATTAATTAAAATCAGAGGCTGAAAACCTAAGAGCCCATGAAACTAGTGCTTTAATTAGAAACCCTACATGTAGTATAAGAAGACATCGTAACCCATCTCCAAGCAAAAGGGAGCTACCTTGAGCTCTTGCACAGATCAGAACCACCCACCACCCATACCCTTCTCTAAATACCTGGAGCTTGGAACCACTTGTTCAGGACCAAATTCTTCTATGGAAGAGAAAAGAAAAGATAAAATGATCCATGAACAAGGGAGAACCCAGATAAAAGAAAGGAATGACTGAACTCTTCTACTTTGGATTCATCAAATTCTTGACACCCAAACCAAAATTCACCTTGGGAAACAAAACACAAATTTGAAACCACATATCCTACAGTCTTCCAGAGTCCCAAGGTATCAATCATTTCCTTAGCTCTAACATTCCATGGGTCTCACATTAACAGATTGACCCAACGAAGCAGACTTCATCCGGCCAACCCAGCCACGTTGGAATCCCAACTCAGCCGAGGGGTGACCTCTGGCAGGCAACTTAACCCCACAGTGACCGGGTCTCCACACCAGCAGAGTGGAGGCGGCAGTCTTTCTGTCAGGCTAAGCTGAATGAGGAACAACGAATAAAAAGAGGATCATAAAACTCTTTGCAATACACTCAGTGTTCTGTAAAAACTTAATGATTATAATCAAGCCGTAACTAGAAGTCTGCAAGGTCTGCACATGACAGCTAGCAGTCACCACACTGGTATTTGATAACAAGTCTCACACTGCCCCATGCCTTCATCAGCTGCACAAACTGGTCTTGGCCCCTTCTGGTTTCTTCACACCAAGTTGTCAGGGGAAAAACATTACTGAAGTCAAGCTGTCTTGATCTAATCATTGCTATGTTTCATTAGAGCTAAGATCCTCCCAGTCTCTTAATAAAGATCGTGAACCCCTACTCCCTGTGGCTGAAACTGGCAGCTGCTGCAGATGGCTCCCCTCTGTACAGCATAGGTCCTTCCTAACCACATCAGAGGGGGTGAAAGCACTAGCTGAACTATGGTGTGGGGGAGGGTAAAGGGAATATCTCTTAGCTGGGGCTTTCCATGTCAGGGCCTTGTCAGCTCCACCCAGGCAGCAAAGAATTACAGGAATAATATAGTATGATGGTTAGTATGCTTTTAGAAGCTGATAGATCTGGACTTAAATTTCAGCTCCGCCACTTGCCAAATTCTTTGACCTTTGGTAAGTTACTTAGCAGCTCAAAGTCTCAATTCCCCACCTACAAAATGTGAATAATGCTTACTACATAGCATTGATGTAAGAATTAAATGGGAGACAACAGTTACTATTGCATCTGGCTTACAGTGATAATAATGATGACAACAAAAAACAGACTCCCCACCACCATGTCCTATAAGCCAAAATTCCCCCCACTAAACTCGAGATGCAAGACAGAGGTTAGGGTTAGGTATCTCCGGTGTCTTTGAGGTCTCAATACCTGGGCCAGTGCCAATAAATTTGATCAGATTGAATTGATCATATGATGCTGAGTACAGAGGATCAGGATGAAATATATCATTTGCTTAGATTAGAAAGATACGCCTCTTTTATGAACCATTGGCTAAATATGGGCAAAACCAGTTCACTTAACCTCACCAAGGGTAGTGCCCCAGGCAAATTTCTCACTGAGGCAAATTCTGCTTATTCAAGTCCTCATTTGAATAATGACAGAGGAAGATCAGACCAGCTCAGGTGATGCCCTTAGAATTGCTTTTAAGATACAGATATGAAACCAACCCCACGGTAAAAATACTTCCTTTTCCCCAACCTCTGTTTTTAATCTCCACAATAGCACTGACCAGGCCAGTGTAGAAAGAACTAAGATAATTTTTTTCTGGTTTTTTCCACTAGTGAACACTGTCCAGAGTAGGTTAATAGTTTGCATGTGTGTCGCAGATGTTCAATGTCACTACTTCTGCTCTCCCTGCCCTCACTCCCACTTGTGTCCTGACAACCTAGCCAACCATTCAGTACTCCAAGAAAGATTTAAAAACAAAATTGTGTCCTTCCACTGTCTTACGGTGTGTTGGGACGTCTCTCAATTGTACCTTTCTACCAAAAAATGATTTCATTGAAACTCTACAGGACTACTTTCTGGTCATGTCATTTACATACAGCAACAAACACAACAGACGTGGAATCTGCAACTTATTATATTCATGGAATATAATAAGAAATAAGAAATATATAATAAATGGAACCCACAACTTATTATATTCAATTCCTTCCTAAATAAATATCTGGATGGTTGAAACCAATATCCTCTTCCATGAAGTCAAATTTTGAAAGGACCAAGGAAATAGAGCCCTTGGTTAAAAAGTGATAAAGTCTCCATATAGTCTGAATGGTTAACTATCTTTTTCTTAAAACATACTTTGCTCACTCCTACTCTTCATCTTTCCTCACACTGCCTAGAATGTCTCTGTTCCACGTGGCCTGCCTGATTCCACTCACCCCATCTAGAACAAGTCCCATCTGCCCCCTGAATCCCTCCCAAACTACTTCTTCCAACAGCAGTCCCTGTCTCTTTTAACTTGTTGAGCACTCATGGATTACATCAGACCCCATAACTATACCATGCCCTCTGAATGCCTGGGATTGGACTGTTCCAAACCTCTACTTCCTTTCTCCTTGCTTGGCACTTCCCAATTATCAGGTTCCTAATGAGAGTTTTTGATTAGCTGAAAAGCAAAGCACCATGGATGTTCACAGAACAAATGAAGATAAGTTATCTAGAAGGATGAGATCAGTATCCTAGGGCTTGTATCCAGAGTCTTCCAAAGAGTTTTTCACCTTGAAAAGTATGACAAAGGGGACTTCAAAAACTGATTTTGAAATATGTAGGCCCTGAAAGAAGAGACTGCAAATCTACTGGAAAAGTGACTTTTGCCCTATGAAAAGCTGCAATTATTCTCAATTTGTAACACCTGTAAGATACAGTCCATTCCAAAGATCCACTAAAATGCAATTGTTTTTGTAATCTGGAAAATATTTTTAAAAGATGTGGTTATACATGAGCCTTTAATGGTCCACCTTCTTGCCAAGAGCTGACCATAAGCCAGCTGAGGGCCCAGGGCTAGGCCAGGCTTTGCCGAACACCAAAGAATCAGCATGCACAGCTCTTCATCTACAGATAAGGAAAAGCCTCAAAAAGAAAATCTGAAAAGTTCTAATCACACATCTGACAAAATAGCTAAAAGGCTAACACTAATGTTTATTATAGAACCACTTTCATGAGTTCTAAGGTTTAAAATTTCTATTTAAAAACTTTATCACACTTAAAAAAATTTATTAAGCCTCATGCCCTGTCTGACGCAAAATAAACTGAGTAAGTAAAATACATTTTTGATCTCTATGAGCATTGACTCATACAAATTCTCATTTCAGCTCATGTATGTCTTAGAGTAAAATTTTTAATTTCTGCTGATATTCTGGTGGTTACCTCTTTGTTTAATTATCTTTGTCTTGAAATTAAATTCTTTTTTAATTCAAAGTATTTAGGCCAGACACAGGGCTCAGACCTGTAATCCTAGCACTCTGGGAGGTCGAGAGGGGTGGATTGCCTGAGTTCACAAGTTCAGGACCAGCCTGAGCAAGAGTTAGACCTCATCTCTACTAAAATAGAAAAACTGAGGCAAAGGATCACTTGAGCCCAAGAGTTGGAGGTTGTTGTGAGCTATGACACCATGGCAGTGTACCCAAGGCAACAGCTTGAGACTCTGTCTCAAAAAATAAATAAATAAAAATAAATATAAATATAAATTCAATGTATTTAATTTTAATAGATTACACATTAATGTGGCTCAAATATCAAAAAGTATAAGAAAGTGTATAGTAAAATGACACTTCCCCAATTCTATCCCTATCAGTAACCATATACAATACACATATATATACAAATATATATATATATATTCTTATAAAAAAGTTAGCATACACAAGAGAACATATATATATATATATAAGACTATATATATGTTAATATATAACAACAGTTATATATATATGCTAATATATAGTCTTATATATATAGTCTTATTTTGGACTAAAACATTTCTGATTGTAACATATCCCACTCCAAATCATTAAGAGGTATGGAATGCCTCTGTTACCTGGAAACATGCTTGAAGTAGACAGAGGGCTCAGTAATGCTTATGAGCCAAAGGAGAGTCATGTGGGAAGAAACAAGAAACATACATCATCTTCTGCTTCTTTTCTGAAGCCGTGAATTCAGTCTGATACTCACTGGAGGCCAAGGGACAAGAACCTTGACTGATCCCCCCAAAGTTTCTTCATTGTTATCCTATTTGCCTGCCTGAGTTTTTAATGTTTTTTGAGGGTAGGTTAGGGAAAAGGAAATTAAAAAGAAGAAGAAAAGAGGAAATGAGGAAAGAAAAGAAACTGAAAGAAGGCTGCTGGGGGTGGGAGGAAGGGAGAAGGAAGAACTTCAGAGAAAAATGCACCCCTCTGAGAGGAAAGGCCAGAAAGAAAGCCACCAAGCACTCTCAACATTGCCCCCCACCCTCCTACCTTATTCCACCTCCATCCTTACTTCTGGTAGGACTCACAGTGCTGACACACCCAAGATTAGGACTCAATAACTGGATCATGATATCAGGCAGTCATTGGATTTCTGGGCCTAGAGAAAAAAATTCCAAGACAGCCTGACCCATGCCTGCCTGTGTTCTTTTCCACATCTGGGAGGCCGTAACCTTTATTCCCACAATAAAGACGTATGAAGCCTCAGCTTCCAACCTCCTGTATGGTATACCTTTTCTCAGAAGCAAAATCCCTTTCAACAACAACAAATTTTTTTTTCAATTCTTTAGACACAAACCTCTTCCCTCATCCTGAAAAGTGGCTCAACACTTGACTAGAAACAAATCTAACTCCAAGAAGAACAAAGAATTTCATACAGCAACTCTATTCTTAAGGAGCTATGGTCATTCTTTCACATGACAGCTGAGATCCTTTTTATTATAGATACCATAAAGTCTCTGCAACCCAGTCAAAGAGGCCTAATTCCTTCATCATAAACTTATCAAATTACAAAAGTTGACTTCAATTATCCCATTTAGTGTCTTTTGACAAATCTCAAACCTCTGTGAAATTGAGGAGCCACTGGGTAGGATAAAGGTACAATTATAGAAGAGAAAAACAAGTCACTTGAGATCTATAACCAGTTTAAACAACAAAGAAAGCTTCTCTCCTCTGTACTGTAGTTGACAGTGGGAGCGGATAGAAGGTAGAAATGCCCTCTCTGAGCATTTGTGCCCAGTCACCCTGCATGGCATGACGTAAGAGGAAAGCATCTGCTGACTCTCAGAGGTATAATTACCACCAGGGTGGGGATGTAATTAAAGTAAGGATAATTTACCTTAAAGAAGATAAAAATTAAGAATTATTAATGATCATAATTAGCCCTTTTATATCTAAGAATCACAAAATGCTTTACAAGCTATAATTATCACAGTTCCCCTCTGAGGAAGGGATTCATATCTTACAGTTCTTCATTTTACAGAGGATAAAGTGATGGGCATAGGCAGAAAAGGGTGGAAGCACCACCTCCTCTGTCACCTGTCCTGTAAGTGGTGAAACTAGAAAGAGGCCCAGAAGGGCTGACTGCCATGATGCTGTGTACCCTCATTCACTACCAGTGGACAGTCCATTCCAGATCACGCGATTCATCTCATTCTGACCTGTTGGCTGTTTAAACTGCCATGATGCAATAAAATTATATCATATCAATAAGGATTTTATTAAACACCCAGGAGAAATAAAAACTACCTTCAAGGAACTTAAAACCTGATTTAGAAGACAAAAGAGCTATCCATTAAATTAGAGAATGTGAAAATTGCACACTAGGCCTAGGTTGTTTGATATTGACTACACATGCTTTTTAATTAGAAGATCATTGAGGCTCGGCATCTGTGGCTCAGCGGGCTAAGGCACCAGCCACATACACCTGAGCTGGCGGGTTCGAATCCAGCCTGTGCCTGCCAAACAACAATGATGGCTGAAACCAAAAAATGGCCGGGCGTTGTGGCGAGCACCTGGAGTCCCAGCTACTTGGGAGGTGGAGGCAGGAGACTCGCTTGAGCCCAGGAATTGGAGGTTGCTGTGAGCTGTGAGGCCACAGCACTCTATCCAGGGTGACAGCTTGAGGTTCTGTCTCAAAAAAAAAAAAAAAGAAGAAGAAGATCATTGCATTTAAAGGACAAAGAAGGCTTTGGAGAGGGGATGGAACTTCTGTAGGAATCAAAGAAATGATACTGGGTTTTAGATTGACAGACAGCGGGTCCCAGGTAAATGAGTAAGAAGAAAGAACAGGAAAACTTGAAAGATTAAATATATAATTTTAAAGAAAAAAATCTTCATTGAAGGACGGTGCCTGTGGCTCAGCAAGTAGGGTGCCAGCCCTATATACTGAGGGTGGTGGGTTCAAACCCGGCCCCGGCTGAACTGCATCAAAAATTAGCCAGGCGCTGTGGTGGGCGCCTATAGTCCCAGCTACTTGGGAGACTGAGGCAAAAGAATCACCTAAGCCCAAGAGCTGAAGGTTGCTGTGAGCTGTGACTCTACGGCACTCTACTAAGGGCGATAGAGTGAGACTCTGTCTCTACATAAAAAAAAAAAAATCTTCATTGAAGAGATGTTTGAAGAGCTTAACAAAGAGTCTTACTTATTTCAAAGCCATCTAAAATGAGCCCTTGAATAAGATAAAGAAAAATCTAATCCTTTCTTAGTTCTTTGTTTGTTAATCTAGCAGAGCCTCCAAAGATTTCAGCAGTTCACAATTACTGTAATATTAAAGAATCTGAGTAATATAAATTTTATTTTCTCTTTTTAATTCCCCCCATAATAAAGAGTTCAAATCTCAAAGTTAGGAACCAGTGTCATTCTGGTGGACTTTTGGCCAATTGATAAAAAACAACATTCTTAAAGAAATAAAGCAAGGGCACATGGGTCATTCCTGGACCACTCAGTAATGTTCTCTAACCTCTCAGCTCCTCAATCTCCAGCCTTAAAAACAAAAGAGATAAAGAAGTGCTTTGTCTAGAAAAACATGAAGCTCTTCAGATTACAAAAACAATATTATTTTCTGATGAACCACAATAAGTGGACACTACTACATTTCAAGGATTCCTAATTGTTCTTAAATAAAAATAGAATCAATTTGTTAGGATTTGATAATTCTCTATGTTCTCTGGCATTTACCAATCTTTTAAGGAAATAGAGAACATTGAAAACTATTTCCCTGTTCAAACCATATGTCAGGAACCCCTATTAAAATGATATTCTCAAATAATAACACCCTGTAAAATATTAATACAAGAACATTACGTAGTAATGACAGTCGCTTCATTAGAAGAGTATCAATCCTAATTTTAGAATTTAGCATTTGAATCTACTTACAACATTTCCGATAATGTACCAACAGCAAAAAGGAAGATAAGCCAATTCACTTAGGTTTGTGTAGGTTTTAAAATATGTTCCCCTTGAACTAATGTACACAGCTATGATTCAATAAAAATAAATAAATAAATAATAAAAAAAGAGAGAGAGATGAGAATTAAAGGACATACAACTTTTGAAAAAGGGAAATTTGAATAAAATGAACATCAAGACAAAAAAATAAAATAAAATATGTTCCCTTATGTTATACAGACTTCAAATAAGAGTGGGTAAGACAGCCATCATTGGATTTAAGACCTAGCTTCATTCAGAGAAGAGAAAGAGTTTTTCTGATATTGTGCATGCAATTTTAAGCATTTTCCAAAGCTCTGAAGAGAAACCAGCGTATCAACTATGATTTTAGAAGTATTAATAGTATCTTTACTTTATTCTCATGGAACCTAATAAATGTCCAGTAGTGAGTATATTCACTAAAGAAAGGTAAGGCAGTCACACATGTGCATCCCGCCATCTGGGCTTAAGGTTCTCCAAAAGAGCAGAAACAGAAGCATAAAGGAGGGCTTGCTCAGGTTATTCGTTTAGGGACACTCATACAAAAGCCAGTGCCACCTGTGAGAGTGTGGGTGTCCATGATGACTGTGGCCGCAGTGTGTCAGTGCTCATGATGGCCCTATCCTCGAATCCAAAGATTCAGACTGTTTTGAACCCTCATTAGAGAGGGAGAAAAGAGAATTCTTCATCTTTCACTAAGGAGCTACCGCATAGAGTTTGCCAGTTGAGCCCAAGAAATAATGGCAGTTCTGACAGTTCTAGAAAACTCCCAGATCACAGACTTCAGTGCAAAAGTCCTTAAAGAAGCAGAAGTGAACCCGGCTTACAACTGTCATCCCATCCTGTCACTTTACCTTCCCATATGCCCCACATCTGGGATGGCAGCAAATGAGGGGGAAATCGAATTTAACTCCACTATCACTTGGACCAATCTGCACATAAAGAAATAGCCACCAAGGTTTAGGTTCCAAATTTTCATGTACCACTGAAGGACCCTATGGTCTTCTCAAAACTCAGATAAACAATATTTGCCACACTATGGGACAAAAGAAGAGATGGATATGCAGAGAAGCCACTGAATCATTTAATAGCTCCCATAAACCTATTATGAACCAAAGTTTCATGTAGTCCTAAATGTAAGGATGGGAGTCACTGACAGCCAGGGACAAAATCCAAATCCTTACAATAAAATAGCATTGAGATTTGCAAATGATGGCCAAGGTTGAGAAAGCCCTGATGGATATAATGGGCTAGAATGACCAATTACCTTAATGTGCTTCCAAAAGAAGCCGACTCAAATGTTCAGGTGTCATGATCATTGGTGACTTAGACTAAGCAGGATAATTACATCTACAGTAACACATTACACCAGCTCTTCTCCCCCAGGGGCATCAATATGTTAATGTAAATAGAAATGAGTAAACTTCATTTAGAAGTAATTTCATTTCTAACAATGAAATTTCACAGATTTCGAGTTTTCTAAGAACAGTTTATGAAAACATATGTCTGGGGTATCCCTCAAAATTGTTTACTGAGAACGCAATCCCCAACCTGTAGAAAACCTATCAGAAAACTAAAGAATACAAATGTACAATTTTTTCCCACTTGAATTTTAGAGAAGAAATTAACTAATTCTTTACATTTCTCCCATTATCCTAAAATAGTTTCAGGTATGGCTTTTGAGCAGCTCTCCATGGACTGTCACATCCCATGGAGGAAATAATCAGTTCTCATCAGTTTATTTCAAAGTTTGTTTAATCCCAACCTAGAACTTGTATTTTTTCTAAAGTAAATGGCTTAGAGGTGACTCTTTATAATAAAGTCATAATCTATTAAGATACTGAACATTTTTTTATTGTTGTCTCAAAAAAATAAAGTTAGAGATTCTGCCAAATAGTCTACCCTTTCATATTAGGTGGGGCCAGTACCCCGTCAGGAGGCAAGGTCTGTGAACCTCGTGCCAAATAGCTACGTGAGCAAATAGTGAGATAAACAAGCCATTCGTGGAGACTGAGGAGGAGCTGGGCTTGGTTAGGAATGAATCAGGCCATCCCACAGAATGGGTGTCTCCTTCCCAAGTTGCTCTCCAGGGCACAATTAAAACTCCTATAAAAGGCCCAGCTTCCAGTTACCAGTACACTTGCCAGTGGTGTCAGCGAGCATTCGACTTCTTCCTCTGATTAAGTGGGTAAGTCCCATTTCATTGGATCATGATCTTCGGGACAATTCTCCATTTTTTCTAGCTATTTTAGATATTGGGGTATGGGGGGAGTTTCTCTGTGCCAAAAGGGATCAGTGTCTTACAGAGGTGGCTAACTCCCACTAACTCCATCCCATCCACCTTCTTATGGGCGAAGCCACCATTAGAAGGGAGATATAGTTCCTTCTCCTAAGGCTCTGAACTCTATACTTTTGCACATGGGCAGGTGATCACATGCGGCTACTATGGGCTCCTCTATACCCCTCTCTTCATGATTTGCTCTGAAATATGCTGGGGAGCTGGAAGAAAGAGAGAAGGAAAAATTATGGATAATCCAGATTGGGTGGCCAATCAAAAATTGACTACAGGATAGTCCGAAGAGGAGTCTCTCACTTGAAATTCCTCAGAATCTTTCTTTCTCTTTGTGAATAACTTCAAGATGATAACTCCAAAGTTTTCCACCCCTCTCTTCTCTTTTTACATTGGTTTTACCTAATATGGTGCATCTTCACAATTGTGGAATCTGATGTATTCGAGTTGAGAAGGAAATAAAGAAGTTATCTGGATGAACCACCATACATACCTAGTCAGCAAAGCCAGCCATCAATCTTTGAACATCAATCTACTGCCAGCTAATGTTTTTTATAATGCCAAGATTCAAATGGTTTATTGGGATAACAAAACTAGCTAGAAGAACAATATCATTAAAAGTTTTCTGGGTTAAATTTGGCCTGCTTACTCTAGAAGCCAATGAGGAAGGTCCTCTTGGAAGCTTTCAATTTGAATATCTGACTATATGTAGTATATCTAAGTTGAAGCAGGTAACATGCACTGTTTTCCATATTGGTATATCTAAGTTTTAGAATGCCATCTCTAGAAGAAGAAGTAGCATATAATCTCAGAATTAATGACATAAATTATACTCTTAAATCTCATATGAACTGTAGGGTTGAGGATAATTCACATTCCCTTTTCATTGTTTTGCTACCAGATGTTTTGCTGACACAATTACTGTGCATGGCTTCTATCCACTTTAAGATACTCAGATACTCTCACATCTCCCTTCTTCTTTTGGCTTTCATCATCCTCTTTGCTCAATTTTACAAGAAGGTGTTTATGGATAACAACATATAAAATCTAAATTTCTGGATCCCTGTCTTCACTGTTTGCTCTGAAATATGCTGGGGAGTGGAAGAAAGAGAGAAGGAAAGAATATGGATAATCTGGATTGGGAAGCCAATCCAAAATTGACTACAGGATAGTCCAAAGATGAATCTCTCACTTGAGATTCCTCAGAATCTTTCTTTCCCTTTGTGAATACAATATTCAAAGATAGAATTATTTGAAAGTCCAGGTTGAAAATAACTACTGCTGTGGAGTCAAAGCATTTATGAATCTTCCTAAAACAGTATGAACAAAACCTTCCCAAGTGCCAAAACAGAGTTTTTATTTTGAATTATATTTTGTTCTTCTAGGTTTACTTGAAGAAAGGAGGAAAAAATGTCTCCACTTCTGATAAGCATCTGTAATATCACTGAAGTTTTCAATCAGTATGCCTCACATAATTGTGATGGAGCTGCATTAAGCAAGAAAGACCTAAAGAACCTCCTTGAAAGGGAATTTGGGGCTGTCCTTAAGGTAAGAACTAACAAGAAAAGAAAATCTATTTATTTGGGGCTATGAGATTTCTTCTTAGGAGAGATCACAGAACAGTATTTTTATATTTATTTTATATCATGATATGTATACACTACATCTCCATTCATTTCTGGGTCTGAAGATACATAATTGGAATTGTAGTCAGAATACTGAAAATGTTGCTAGCAAATATTTCATGTACCTGGTGGCAAGGGTAATGTGAATGAGATGTTCCTGGGACATTATGACCAACGATGTCAAATCACACTAGATTGGTGGGGGGACTTAAATTTGCTTCCAAATTTCAAGAACTGAAATCAGCCTGCTCTCTGCTAAAATTGTGTTATTATAAATGTTTTCTTTTTTCAAATATGACAAAGAAATCAAATCATGAGTTCTGGCTATTTCAGAAAGACATGGATGTTGCAAATCTTCATAAACTTCCATGGTATCCACTCAACTAAACTGCATTATTTCGATTAGCAGTAAACTTTGAGGTGCAAAAAATCCCAATGAATGTATGCTGTAAAATGTGTTTACACTTAACACGGGGACAAGACTAGCCATTTTTCTCATTGCTCTCAACGTCTCTTGAATGCCCACATAGAATTAAACATTTTGTGTGTGAAAGTGAAATTTTGCTAACTATAAGGCATTGTAGAAATTTTTTTCGTTTTTTTCATAGAGACCGCATGACCCTGCGACAGTAGATCTAATCCTGGAACTCCTGGATCGTGACAGTAATGGGAGTGTGGATTTCAATGAATTCCTCCTGTTCATTTTCAAGGTGGCTCAAGCTTGTTATTACGCTCTTAGCCAGGCTTCAGGGCTAGATGAGAAGGGCGCAGAGTGTGAGGGAAAGGGGAACCTGTTACAAGATCGGAGGCAAGAAGATCAAAGGAGATTTGAGAGAAGAGACCAACAATTAGAAGAACCTGGGCAACAGCGCAGGCAGACGAGGCAGGAGGGGGAACTCGCTGAGGAAGAGAGGAAGAGAGAGAAGCAAGAGAAACTTGGGCAGCGCGACAGGCAGAGCTTCGAAGAGGAGCAGGAAGGGCGAGAGCAGCAGCTGAGGAGGGAGCAGGAGAGGCTGAAGCAGAAGGAGAGACGAGAGCAGCTGCTGAAGAGGGAGCAAGAGGAGAGGCTGGAGCAGGAGGAGAGGCGAGAGCAGCAGCTGAGGAGGGAGCAGGAGAGGCTGAAGCAGGAGGAGAGGCGAGAACAGCAACTGAGGAGGGAGCAGGAGGAGAGGCGAGAGCAGCAGCTGAGGAGGGAGCAGGAGAGGCTGGAGCAGCGGCTGAAGAGGGAGCAGGAGAAGCGGGAGCAGGAGGAGAGGCGAGAACAAAAGCTGAGGAGGGAGCAGGAGAAGCGGGAGCAGGAGGAGAGGCGAGAACAGAAGCTGGGGAGGGAGCAGGAGGAAAGGCTGGAGCAGGAGGAGAGGCGAGAGCAGCTGCTGAAGAGGGAGCAGGAGGAGAGGCTGGAGCAGCTGCTGAGGAGGGAGCAGGAGGAGAGGCTGGAGCAGCTGCTGAGGAGGGAGCAGGAGGAGAGGCGAGAGCAGCAGGTGAGGAGGGAGCAGGAGGAGAGGCGAGAGCAGCGGCTGAAGAGGGAGCAGGAGAGGCTGGAGCAGGAGGAGAGGCTGGAGCAGGAGGAGAGGCGGGAGCAGGAGGAGAGGCGGGAGCAGGAGGAGAGGCGGGAGCAGGAGGAGAGGCTGGAGCAGGAGGAGAGGCGGGAGCAGGAGGAGAGGCGGGAGCAGGAGGAGAGGCGGGAGCAGCGGCTGAAGAGGGAGCAGGAGAGGCTGGAGCAGGAGGAGAGGCGGGAGCAGCAGCTGAAGAGGGAGCAGGAGAGGCTGGAGCAGGAGGAGAGGCTGGAGCAGCAGCTGAGGAGGGAGCGAGAGGAGAGGCGAGAGCAGCGGCTGAAGAGGGAGCAGGAGAGGCAGGAGGAGAGGAGGGAGCAAGAGGAGAGGCTGGAGCAGGGTAAGACCCACACCCCGAAGTGGCAGTGGCAGCTAGAAAGCGAGGCCCACGCACGTCAAAGTAAAGTCTACACCAGGCCCCGCAGACAGGAGGAGCGGAGGCGGCGCCAGGAGCCTGAGCAGCAACTGCCTGCGCAGGAGCAGCAGGCACGCCGGCAGTGTGAGCAGGAGCGCCAGAAGCTGGAGCAGCGGCTCAGTGAAGAGGAGCAGGAGCTGCAGTTCCGCGAGGAGCGGATGCAGGGGCAGGACCGTGCTGCACAGCTCCCAGACCCGCGGCAACACCTCCAGACAGAGCGTGAGAAGAGGCGACACCAGGAAGAGCAGCACCGTGAACAAAGGTGGAGGTGGCAACTAGAAGAAGAAAGTCAGAGACGCCGCTACACCCTGTATGCCAAGCCAACCTTGCAGAAGCAGCTGAGGCAAAAAGAGCAGCTACAGCAGGAGGAGCAGCTCCAGCGCCAGGAGCGCGACAGAAAGTTCCGTGAGGAGGAGCAGCTCCAGGAGAGAGAGAAGCAGCTGCGTCGCCAGGAGCACGACAGAAAGTTCCGTGAGGAGGAGCAGCTCCAGGAGAGAGAGAAGCAGCTGCGTCGCCAGGAGCGCGACAGAAAGTTCCGTGAGGAGGAGCATCTGCTCCAGGAGAGAGAGGAGCAGCTGCTTCGCCAAGAGCGCCAAGAGCGCGACCGAAAGTTCCGTGAGGAGGAGCAGCTCCAGGAGAGAGAGAAGCAGCTGCGTCCCCAGGAGCGCGACAGAAAGTTCCGTGAGGAGGAGCAGCTGCGTCCCCAGGAGCGCGACAGAAAGTTCCATGAGGAGGAGCAGCTCCTCCATGAGAGAGAGGAGCAGCTGCGTCGCCAGGAGCGCGACAGAAAGTTCCGTGAGGAGGAGCAGCTCCTCCAGGAGAGAGAGCAGCAGCTGCGTCGCCAAGAGCGCGACAGAAAGTTCCGTGAGGAGGAGCATCTGCTCCAGGAGAGAGAGGAGCAGCTGCTTCGCCAAGAGCGCGACAGAAAGTTCCGTGAGGAGGAGCAGGTGCGTCGCCAGGAGCGGGACAGAAAGTTCCGTGAGGAGGAGCAGCTCCTTCAGGACAGAGAGGACCAGCTGCGTCGCCTGGAACGCGACAGAAAGTTCCGTGGGGAGGAGCAGCTCCTCCATGAGAGAGAGGAGCAGCTGCGTCGCCAGGAGCGCGACAGAAAGTTCCGTGAGGAGGAGCAGCTCCTCCATGAGAGAGAGGAACAGCTGCGTCGCCTGGAACGGAACAGAAAGTTCCGTGAAGAGGAGCAGCTGCGTCGCCAAGAGCGCAACAGAAAGTTCCCCGGAGAACAGCAGCAGTTGCAGCTTCACGAGCAGGAAGAGCAGAGACATCAGCAGGAGAGAGACCGAAAGTACCTGGCAGAAGAGTTGTTGGCCAAGGAGAAGAGTCGTCGCCAGGAACTGGAGAGGAAATTCCGGGAGGAAGAACAGCTCCGCCGCCAGCAAGAGGAGGAGCAAAGGCGCAGCCAAGTCCGGGAGAGAAAATCCCGGGAAGACAAGGGCCGTGGGCTGGTGCTGGAGCCTGGCACGCGTCAGTTCGCCTATGTCCCCGTGCGCTCCAGCCCTCTGTATGAGTACATCCAGGAGCAGAGATCTCAATACCGCCCTTAAGAGATGGTGCCAATGTCCTGACACCTGCCAAAGCGTCCAGCAAAGGAAAATGAAAAACCCTGGATACCAAGTGATAACTCAAATGTTTCTGGTTGTGGGAAAATTCTTTGCTATTAGGATGTGTCTTTTCTTCCAACATCCTAAAGTACATTCATTTTATGTACTTTTTACTCATGCCTTTTATTCTTCCTGAAGTAGTTCTTTCCTGAAAGATGTCTTTACTCTTTGGTGCAGATGTGTGCATTCTTAGAAACATATATATCTTTTGATTATTTTTGTTTTGTTTGAGGAACACGTTAATCTATTGCTTTCAGAAATAAGGAGAGTAAATACAGGAATTTGAAGTTCAAAACAATAGGTCTATTTAATGGTTGTTAAGAGTTGAGATGTTTTTAATGTTTAAATTGATATTTCTTCTTGGGCCTAAATTTCATTAATCTTTGCTTCCAAATAGCTTTTAATCTTTTATGGCATAATTACACAGATTCCAGGTGACTGAATTTTTACAGTCTTGAATACTGCTGGGACAAAAGGGTTGACTTCTACAGAAAAACTCCCTGTGAAATCAGTACATAACTGGAGAAATATCTGTTAATAAGATTTAGCTTGAATACTTAGAATTTGATTTTTGTAATGCCCCATTTATAATCTCATGAAGCAAATGTGAGGTATTTCTCAAACAACTTCAGAACTCAATTTTTAAAACTGTGTCCACTGTAGTTTCTAGTATTCAATTCTATTCCCCCAAGTTTTGATGGGTTTGAGAATATTACTAATCTTGTAACTTTAACTTAGAAGAAGCCTACTTAAAATCCTATATACATTTAACTTAATCTAGGGCCAATAAGAGATCACCAAGAGCAAGTTGGGGAGGGAAAAGGGAAAATGTGTGAACAGAAGGGAAAGTTTCTAGAGGTTCTTTGACAAGATTCAGCAACCCACAATGCTTTGAGGCTTACTGGTACTACCTTAGAGACATTCTTGTTGAGACAATTGGACTGTGTGAAAAATTTAATAATAAATGTTTGGCAATTAATTATTTTTGTCTGTTTTAACTATGTGTGAATTATAACTCAAGGTCTAGTGATCTGGAAACTCACATAAGTTCCCAATCACTTAAGGGTGTTTTGTTACTATTATCTATATCCAAATATGAAAAGGGTGGAGGATTCTCTATTTTCCTCAACCAGTTTTTTTTTTCAATTTAGCTGAACCTATATTATCTCTATCCCCACACTGGGATTATCTTTTCTAAGTATTTTTGTTCTTGACCCCACAGCTTTCTGTGCCATTTTTTACAGTGACTCACTAGTCATGACAAAACAGGTGCTCCAATATTTGTTAATACAACAGAATCTCCATAGTTGAACACCTCCTTATAAATTGACCTAATTTTCATAGACTGGACAAGCAGCAAATGTATATATCAGTATGTAGACCTAGTTCCTTAGGCTGACCATCTCCATTTGTTGTCCAGTATATTACAGTCCCTTGAGTGGTCAACATACAGAATTTCTACTGTAAGAATTTTCCAAAAAACCTGGAAAACCCTCACTGGCTTTCCTCAGGATCTTCTCAATGGGCACTTATTAGAAAGCCTCCTTATATATGCTATGCCTCAAGATGCTATTGAAATATACACTCATCAGCTAAGATACAGTTTAACAATAATAATTATGCTAAAAATAAAGCCCTACAGACTTCTGGTAGCCCTTTAGAACAAGAGATAAAACCAATTTCCAAAGAATAAAGTATTATTTCATCACAGTTATAACAACATGCAGTTTAAAAATGTGTCAGCCAGACATTCTATGCTCTGTGGCTATTCTTTTAGAATACTAGGAAAATGTGGAAGACAACCCTGCTACACCCAGAGCAATCTACATGCAGGGGCAGAACCTTGAGCCTATTGGGCAATTGTCTGCTTAATAATAAACTAGGAGTTCTATTAATATCAGCTTGGTTGCTTAGCTACTGCTGAGTCGTTGAGTGAAGGGTTCAATACTCTGTAATGGAAAAGCTGGTCTCCATGTGCTATGGGCTGAATTGTACCCCTTCCTAATGAAGGTTTTATGTCTTGCTTGAAGTCCTAACCCTTATGTCTTCTGATTATTACCATATTTGGAAATATGGTATTTATAGAGATAACTAAGTTGAAATGAGGTTATCAGCTGGGGCTCTAATTTAGTAAGACTGGTCTCCTTATAATAAGAGGAAACTTGTACACAGACACAGGGGGAAGATAATGTGAAGATACAGGGGGAATATGGCCATGTGCAAGCCAAGGATGTAGTCAGAACAGATCCTTCTATCAAGGCTTTCAGAAGAAACCAACCCTGGAAATACCTTAATTTGGACTTCCAGAACTATGAGAAAATAAATTTACATTATTTAAATCATGAAATCTGTGGTATTTTGTTATGATAGCCTAAGAAAACTAATATATCATGTATTAATAAAATGGGAATATATTGTTAGGTAAGCCTATCTGTATTGTGATAATCTTTTATCCTTTGATATTGTACAAGCAGGTTCTGATTGCTCAAAGATCATTTTTTATTAAATCTGCCATAGTTTCTACAGTGCAGTGGAAAGACTACTAGAAGGAATGAAAAGCCTTAAGTTCATATTCATTCATTCACTCAACAAATATTTCTTGAACTCCTGCTATGAGCAGGCATTGGTCCAGGCAATATTCATACAGTGATGGAGTATTCTTCCCAGCCTGTTTCTTCACTTTACTGTCTGTGTGTCCTTGTGCAAGCCCTTAAATCTTTCTGTGCCTCCATTATTTTACATTTCAAACTATGAGGCTGGAATAGCTAAGACCAAGTTTATTTTCAGGACTGAAAAAGAAAAATACTTTATTCTAACATTCATCTTGTGCAACTAAAAGTCTTAAAGCACACCACAACTTCTATTTTTGGGTAACAGAAAAGGTGGGGAATTAACTGATGAAGGGGATTATCAGAGCATTGTTCTTGCTTCAAACATCTTTCCTTTCTAGCCAGCCCGCCTGCCCCCCCACCCCCCAAACTTCTCTCCTTTTATCTCCCGAACTCTTCCCTAGAGCTCCTTTCTGTCATCCCAGGTTTATTCACTGAAGGAGATGGCCCTAAACCTACCCCACTTTTTTTAACTTAGTAGTACAAAAGATCATAGCCCTCCTGTTTTATAAACTTCAGATATGCATTTAATTGTTCTTTCTTTTCTGAGAAGAAAACTAAGTCCTAGAATTTAGTTCCACTCAAAGTATAATTCACTGGCCATTAGTCCAGGGGTACATGAACTCATCCCTACTTTTTCTGTTCTAATTGCACATTTTATTTGTATCCAGTCATTGTGAGTTTTTTCAGCAAGTGTACAGAAACTATAATCTGTTGAAGATAATAATCTATGCAATATGTATGTTCTTTGTTAGTAAGGAGCTGACAATGGCATGCAATAATATGAAACCAACCAAGACAAATTTCTGGGCAGGTTGTCATTTTCCAAGACTTCAAAATATCCATGGAAAGCATTCAAACTACACAAACTTTTAAAAATATAATTTGTCACCACTCTTCTTTGAAAAAAAAAAAATGTAGGCTCAGCGCCTGTAGCTCAAGTGGCTAGGGTGCCAGCCACATATGCCAGAGCTGGTGGGTTCGAATCCCCAGGCCTGCCAAACAGCAGTGACAACCACAACCAAAAATAGCCGGGGGTTGTGGTGGGCTCCCATAGTCCCAGCTACTTGGGAGGCTGAGGCAAGGGAAACGCTTAACCCTAGGAGTTGGAGGTTGCTGTGAGCTGTGATACAACAGCACTCTACCCAGGGTGACAGCTTGAGAATCTGTCTCAAAAAACAAACAACAAAACAAAATAATGTGTGAAGTTCAGATCTTCAGGTTGGAATTTAAAGCCCTTCACAATCTGGAATCAATCCACCTTTCAAACTCTAGCTCCCATGATATCATTGGAGCTAAGCATATGTTCAAACCAGATTAATCCATTTTTCGTCCTTAGGATGCCTTGTGACAGTCCTAACTTCAAAAACACATTGGCAGCTCTGCACCTGTGGCTCAACGGGCTAAGGCGCCAGACACGTACACCTGAGCTGGCGAGTTCGAATCCAGCCCAGGCCCACCAAACAACAATGACAGCTGCAACCAAAAAATGGCCAGACGTTGTGGTGGGCGCCTGTAGTTCCAACTACTTGGGAGGTGGAGGCAAGAGACTCACTTGAGCCCAGGTATTGGAGGTTGCAATGAGCTGTGATGCCACAGCACTCTTTCCAGGGTGACAGCTTGAGGCTCTGTCTCAAAAAAAAAAAAAACACACACACACATTGGAATGGTTTTATCTATTTGAAAGTTTCTCTTCTTCCTGTCGATCTGGGCAATTTCTATTCAGTTTACAAGATCAAGATTGAGTCCCACCTCCCTGAAGTCTTTCTCTAACTTACCTTGACGCACAAAAATCTTGTTGTTGAGGTTCTACAACATCTATTATATTTACTGTTCATTAATTATAATATTATGCCTTAGTTGGCTTTATACTTGCTTCATCTTCCCAATTAGACAGTAATTACCTTGAAAACAGAAACTACAACTTGGAGTTTCTCTTTTGTTGTTGTTCTTGCAGTTTGGCTGGGGCTGGATTTGAACCTGCCACCCTTGGGCATATGGGGCCAGCACCCTACTCACTGAGCCACAGGCACCACCAACAGATTATTGTCGGGGCCCCTATGACCCTGGTCTCAATCACCGCAGAAAGGAACCAGGTGAGATGCAGATTAGAAGTACAAGCTTTTTGGAGGCGGGCTAACCTTGATTGCAGGGTAGCTCCGAGCAACCTCTACAGTAGCCTTTTATTGAGACAGCACAAGACAGGTGAGGGGAGTATTAGAGAATGACTACATACCCAAGGATCGCCATGGACTGGGTTCTTTCTCTGCAAGTACCACCTGCGGACGAATTGGCCGAGGTCCTGACCCCACTGCAAATCATCTTGCTCAGAGGTCCTCAGGCTCTTGGCGTCCTCTACACTTTATTTTGTATATTCTTTTCATGGTATACAGTAGGCATAGAAATCTATGAAATTCTGAGAAACTAGGTGAACTTTCTCACTAGATGAATACACAGGGTGGCTATAAAGTTCATGTACAATTTGAAATAGTGTGAAATATAAAATTGCACATGAACTGTATGACCACCTTGTATACCCAGATATTTTGCCTGGAATTTCAAAAGTTCTCAGTTCCAAAGAAGCCTTCTTTATGCTAAGAAACATGGTGCAAGGAGTTGTAAGAATTAGATACACAATGTAGGCATTCAATGGGTGTATGTTGAATTAATTAATTAATATATCCCTTTTAGCTCTTTTCTGTCCAGAGCTTCTAATGTCCATCTGTAAAATAAGCCATTTCTCCCTTCTGCATATTGAAGCCCCCAAGTCCTTTGTGGTATCTTGAAAAGTTCTCAACTTTGGATATTACTGAGGTATCACAAAATATTCATGATTTGTTCTCCCCCAATTTATTCTGGTTCTGCATCGGAATTGGAGTGTGCTCTGGTCTTAGTACCTGTCAGTGCCCCATAGGGGGATAAGAATGCAGGATTAGGTCAAGACAAAGGTTAATTTTGTTCCATGTATTGCTGGGGTGCAGGTACAGTGAGAAGCAAGGATGAGACTTAATTCCAGATTGGGAACATCATTTTATCAGTAGTAATCAAAGCCACAGATGAGATTATTGAGAACATAGGGAAAGAGAAAGATGGAGAACTGGGCTAAGACATACCTTGAGTAACAGCAATATTTAAAAGAAAGGCAAATGTATAAAACTAAAAAAAGAAAGAAAGAAAGAATTTAAAGGAGCTATCAAACCAGTTGTATGCGGGGTCACAAAAGCTAGGAAAGAACATTCTACAAGAGAGTGGAGCTATTAGTTGTCATCAATTTCTGAGAAGCCAAGTAAGATAACTGCTGAAAAGTGCCTGGTTATTTGCATGGTGGTCAGTAATGGTCAATGTAATAGGTTGAAGAATGTGAGGAAAATAAGCAGAAACACAAAAATACAAATGTTTCAAGAATACTAATTATGATGAGGAAGAAAAAGGTCCAATGAAGTTATGCACACAAGATAGGATTTTGTAAAATAGGCAAGACTTGAGTGTATGTAAATGCTGATAAAAAAAGAATCAATAGGGGTGGCGCCTGTGGCTCAAAGGAGTAAGGTGCTAGCCCCATATACTGGAGGTGGCGGGTTCAAACCCAGCCCTGGCCAAAAACTGAAAAAAGAAAAAAAAGAGAACCAATAAAGAAAAATTTATAATATATAGAAAATGGGAGGGGATGATCAGCACAGCAAGTTTCCTAGGAAGGCATAAAAAGAGGAAAAGACAGCATCCAGAGAGAAATTTGACATAGATGGACACCTTTTCTGATGGAACAGAGAAAACCTGAATGTAGATAAATGCTGTTAAGTTCGTAGTTTGGTGGAAGAAAGTTTAAAGATTCTGGTTTGCTTACTTTCTTTATGAAAGATCATCTTCCAAGAGTCAGAAGGAAAGGGTAGGGGGTCAAATAATTGAAAAGAGTAGAGATAGTTTAAAATACAGTGAGACCCAAACAAGGCTGAGATTTTTCCAGGCAGATGTGACTTAACAACAAAGAAGGAAAGGGAACTGAGAATACCAGCAAGAAATGGAGTTTTTTTTTTTTTACTTAATTTTTATTAAATCATAACTGTATACATTTATGGGGTACAATATGATGATTTGATATACAATGTGGAATGCTTAAATCAAACTAATTAACATAACCATCACCTCACTTATTTTTGTGTTAAGACATTTTTAATATACTTTTAGTTGTTTTGAAATGTACCCTTGGTTGTGTACATTAGATGAGCTCCCACCAAATACTCTCCCTCCACTGGTCCTCCCCCCACTCCCCTCTCTTTCCTCTCTCCTCTTTCTTTCTATATAGTTATATTTTATCATTCATATGAATGCCTGTTTATATGTTGGTTTCATAACAGTATGGAGTACATTGGATACTTTTTTTTCCATTCTTGAGATACTTTACTGAGAAGAATATTGTTCCAGCTCCATCCAAGTAAACATAAAAGATGTAAAGTTTTCCTCTTTTTATGTCTGCATAGTATTCCATGGTATACAAATACCACAATTTATTTATCCATTCATGGATTGATGGGCATTTGGGCTGCTTCCATGACTTGGCTATTGTGAAGTAGGCTGCAATAAACATTCTGGTGCAAATATCTTTGTTATAAAATGATTTTTGTTCATCTGTTAGATACCTAGTAATGATATTGCAGGATCAAATGGTAGGTAAACTTTTAGTTCCTTGAGAATTCTCCATACTTCTTTCCAAAGAGGCTATATGAGTTTACAGTGCCACCAGCAATGTAGAAGTGTTCCTTTCTCTCCATAGCCACACTAACATCTGCAGTTTGGGGATTTTGCAGTGTGGGGTAATCTTAGTGGAGTTATGTGATGTCTCAATGTGGTTTTGATTTGCATTTCTCTGATGATTAAAGATGATGAGCATTTTTTCATGTGTTTGTTGGCCATTCACCTGTCATCTTCAGAGAAGTTTCTGTTCAAGTCTCTTGCCCACAAAGAAATGGGGTTGTTCGTTCTTTTCTTGTTAAAGAGTTTGAGGTCTCTGTGGATTCTAGTTATCAGACTTTTGTTGGAAACAACCTGCAAAAATCTTCTCCCATTCTGAAGGCTGTCTGTTTGCTTTACTGACAGTGCCCTTAGCTGTGCAGAAGATTCTTAGCTTGATCAGATCCCAGCAATATATATGTTTGGTATTGCCAGGGGGGGGGTCCTCCTCATAAAATATTTTCCCAGGCCAATATCTTCAAGAAATGGAATTATTAAGGCACTGTAAAATCTGTATTAGTCTGGGTGCTCTAAAGAAAAAGAACCTATTTTATACAGAGAGTGTTTATATACAGAAAGAGCTTTATTTTAAGGAATTGGCATACCCAATAAAGAAGGTGGAAAGTCCAAAACTCTGCAGAATTTGCAGACAAGCCTGTGACCCAGGGAAGAGCTGATGCTACAAGGTCCATCTGCTAGCAGAATTTTTTCTTGCTAGTATAGGATGTCAATGAACTGTCTGGATCAAGCCTACCCACATTATAGACACAACCTGCATTGCTCAAAGTCCACCTATTGAAATGTTAATCTCATCCAAACACACCCTTGTAGAAACATCCAGAATGGCACAATGGCCCAGCCAAATTGACATAAAATTATCCATCACAGAATCTAAGCAGGAAAGGAAAAACATAAGTAAAAACAGGGACTGAGACGTGAGTGTATGGAGTGTGGGTTTCAATTAGAGAGAAAATCCAATATGTTGAGAATCAGAGATTGGGATAGCTTTAGGAAGAGGAGGCAGGGGAAAGAGAATGTGAAAACTGAATCTATTATTCCCGTCCCTATGTGGCCTGCCCAGAATCTCTGGACAACTGCTGACTTAGCAAAGGTCTTTCCCAGACAAAGCCAATCTGCTGGAATAAGTACCTATTTCTTTAAATGTGCAGACATCAATCACAGCCAAAAAAATCAATAACAATCACAAAAACATCACATCATCAAAGGGACAAAATAAAGCACAGTGACTGACCACAAAGAAATGTATGAACTGACTGACAAAGAATTCAAATTAACTTTAAAGTTCAGTGAACTTCAAGAAAATGCAGGGAAGCCAGGTGTTGTGGCAGGCGCTTGTAGTCCCAGTTATTCAAGAGGCTGAGACAAGAGAATGGCCTAAGCCCAGGAGCTGGAGTTTGCTGTGAGCCATGAAGCCATAGCACTCTACCAAGGGCGACAAAGTGAGACTCTGTCTCAAAAAAAAAAAAAAATTAAAAAAAAATAAAAATCTAAAGTAGGTCCTCTTAGTGCTGCTGTTGGAATACAGGACCAAACTATTGTATCACACACATGATGTTACTGTTTCACTCTGAGAGGCATAATTTCCCTAAGGGCTCTCCAGAGCTGTGCAAGG